>VDFB02282860.1:0-83123 GCA_007258455.2 Sequoia sempervirens | reverse complement strand
TATTTTTCCTTCTCTTCCAACATCTCATCGTAACAATTGTATTCCTCCTCTCATAACTCTACTCTACACTCTTCTTCCCTCTTATTGACTCACGTCCACCATGAACCGTCCTCCTCAAAAAATTCTCTCCTTTCCTCTCCTTGTTCATGGGATTTGACCCACCACAAACTAACCACCTCCCCCAATTTCCCCCTACACTATCATCTACAACTTCTACACACAAATATATATCTACATACCAATCTGCAACAATGTGATCTCTCCTTTTATCTAATGCACTAGCTCCTTATTCACCTCAACAATATGCAATTTCATATCAACTTTCTCATCACTAAATTCAAAAAGATTAACATTTACCTCTTCTTTCACTCTTGCAATTTTTCCCTCATCATCATTTGTTGCAACATCTTCAAACTATATTGTTGTAACCACAATTGTATCTTCATTCTTTCCATTCTCTATTGTTATCTTCTCTTCACTACTCACTTTTTCATTTTCACCTTCCTCATGCTATATTTTTTCTATAATATCATGCTCAACAACCTTTTGATGTTACATAGCTTCCAATCTACTCAATCTTACATTTATATCAGCCATCATTGCCAAAATCTTCCTCTCTTGATATTGTCTCCAACCCTCCCATATCACAAGCTTCCTCAAAAATATCCTTTTCCTTCCCACTACTACAATCTTTCACAATTCACATCACACACTTTGCAATCTACAAAAATAATTTCTTCATGACTTCCCAGCTCTCAATTACAATCCTATTGATATTTTCATAGCCATGATTCCTCTACCCATGGGACCTGATGCATACTCTGCACTCTAAATACTACCTACTCTGATACCATTTAATGTGGTCAAACTTCAAGAGCCTTATCAAACTAGTGAAATCTGTAGCCAACAATAATTAAATTGACATTTTCATTTGCCAATTAAAACCAATTCTTGGAGTCACACAAGAACCATGGTAATGAATTTATTTCCATTCATCGAATTATTATAGTCATACAATTTTTATTTATATTTAAATTTAAACGATGCTAAAATTCAATTGCAACTCAAATAATATTATTTACTTGATTCCATAGTTCATAAGTTAGTGACAATTATAAATTGAAAATTTTAATTTATTTTGCAATTATCAAATCCTTTGTTCTTCACCTCCTTCCATATCTCTGCCCTTTACTCTTTGTTTCTTATCCTTCAATATCCATGCCTCTCTTTATTTTGCAATCCATTCTCTATTCATTTTGAAATTTTGTGTTTCAATGTTTTTTATTTTCCTCTCGATTTCCTTTATATTTGTGTTCCCTTATTTCTTTCTTTTGTTGTGTGGGAAAACTTGTTTCTACTTCCATTATCTTCCCTTGGTCTGTACATTCATTTCTTTACTGATCTCCTCCATATGACATAGATATTTAATTTCTTCCTCTTTATTTGGAATTCATACAAAAAAAATTCTACTTTCTCTTCTCGACGCCTCTTCTATTGCTTAGACTATGTAGCCTCTTTTTATTTCTTATTGCTTATTCACTCCATCTGCATACTGGTGTGTGGCCTAGCTAACTTATTATGCATACGTTTTACTTCATTTCTCATTGTGCATACTTCGACTATTCACTTTTTCTAGAAGCCCCTTCACTTCCCCTTCACTTATTATTATTTTTCATTTTAAAATTTCCCCCTAACTTCTCATCTTTTCCAAGTGTTCCCCTTCACATTAATTTTACACCTCTTCAAAATTGTCACTTCCTATACCTATCATCCTATATAAATTTATTTTATTTCTAATGAAAATAAAACATCTGTATTTTCACTTGCCAAACAATATGGATTTTTTTAAATATTTTAAAATACTCCAACTTTCACCCCTCCAAGAATTGTCAAAAGTGACCACAATTGATTTAAATATTGATTCAAACCAATCAAAATTATTCTCCAAACATCTCTTTCAAATTTAAATTTTTCATTCTACATGCAACAAAACTAAAAACCAAAATCTAAAACTCAAACCACAATTGAAAAATTGGAATACAACAAAATTGATGAGAATCAATGGACTCCTAGGATTCTCCTACATCATTATGAAAACCAAGAGGAAAAGAGAATAGATCTTATATTTAGGCCAAGATAAAAATATACATAGTGGTCTATCCTTCTAGTTATGGAGTTTTCTAAATAACTTCTTTAGATGAAATTGAAACCAAAACAATACAAAATAACTCTATTTTGATAGAACATGTAATCCTATGATGCAACACATAAATTACAACTATTAAGTAGTGACAATTAATAAAAAGTATAATTATGAGCTATTTAAATTTTTCACTAGTGCCAAAATCTTCATGCTTTTATTAATTATAGGCCCCATCACATGCATATCAACTAATTTTCTCAAGAGGGTTGACATAAAGGAATACCTAGACAACCTTTACCCATCATTTTGTTGGTATAACTTTTTGTATCACATATAATAAATGACCCCATGTCCATGAAATATTTATACCTTTCAAATGGTGCAATTGAAAACATTCTTGATAGGTCCATCATTTGGTGCTCAACTAACTCATCTATAAGAGCCTTGTCATTCCAATATTTTCACATTTTTATAAGACACAAAATTATAATAAACTCACATAGGATAAGGAAATGACAAAAGACCATGAATTATGCAAATATTGATCATGTACTAATATTAATTGTAAAAAAACACATAGATGGTGTTATTTCAATAATAACACTCCTCAATTTGGTCTATAAGACCAAATATTTTCTCTTGAAATGTTTATTTCATCAAATTGTATGAAAAGTGTATTATCAAAGGATAAATGGGCACAAAAATAATTAGGATTGAATCCTATGGCATGGATAGGCCATCAAAATTAATTGATCTTTTATGGCACATGCCAATTTAGGGATAAATGAAAAGAAAATAATGGGCCTACCATATTAACATCATTGATGATAGGACAAATAGATAAGAAGACTGAAAGGGAGATCAACACATAGTAGGAGATGGAAAAATTATCAGATGAGATCGTGACCAATGGTTGGTGCAACACTTAGGGAAATTAGAGCTCAAGGAATACTCTGATTTGCATAGATCATAAATAAAAATGATTCAATGACTAGTGAAAGGGAGTTCACCATATAGTAGGAGATGTGAAAATTATTATATGAGATCATAACCGATGGTTGGTAAAACACTTAGGGACATTTAACCTCATGGAATCCTATGATTTACGTAAATCATCAATAAAAATGATCTAATGACTACTACAAGCCTAGAATAGTATTTGACATGCTTAAAATGTGGATTAATTTAATTATCTATTAGAGGAAGAGTTGGGAAGAGGGAAGCCTAAATTATTTACTTGCATGCACATGTATATGGAAAAAACCAGTAGAAGTGTCATTAGTGGAAGCATGTTGCAATAGATTCTAGGGACAATATGACATGACCAAATGATTGGAACTTGAAGCTTGTAAATAGTTCATAGCTCATAAGGTCTATCATGTTGCATAGACTATAGGAAGATAGTTGACATCAATGAACAATGCAATCCCAATGTGATGTTGGTATTTGGTATTATAGAGAATTCTATGATTGGCTCCAATGTAGCCAATTTTATATGAGGTTGGCCTAGGGAACTTGGTGTTTAATTGAGTGCATATGAAACATGTGGGTGGGGAGATCTCAATGGTTAATAAGGTAATGATAGGACCTAATGAGCTCACACTTAAGCATACATGAGAAGTTTACATGATAATTATGGTAGACTATGAGACCAAGAGCTTACATGGAGGTTCAAATTGCTTGCAAAATGTGAAGGGGGAGGCTTGCATTATTTTATAAGAGGATTATGTGGGAAATTTGATTAGATTTCATCTACCAACCAATAGTGTCATGATGATACCAACAAGAGAAATCAACACCATGAATAAAAAATTTAACATATCAACAAAATAGATGTAAATAATGTATAATTAAATTATTCTAGTAGGACCAATGGACATTAGGCACCTTGAATATGGGGAGTAAGGTTGTGCTAATCCCAAGGCAATAAATATAAACTAAATGTAGACACCACATGGATGTTCAAATAGTGCCCAACCAAAATATTTACATAGTAAATAAAGTTCAAGAAGAAAATCTAGTTCAAGGCCAACATGCAATCTCTTGGATTAATTATCAATGAGTCCATGAGCAATTGTGAAGGACTATAGGGTTGTCAAGGAGTAATAAGAAAGGTCAAAAGAGCCTGAGGTTTGAAAAGGGGGTCCCAAATTTAGGAGGAATTGAAGCATGTTTAGAAAACTATCAACTAAATAAAATATTAATTTGTTGTTTCCTATGATGCTGAAATTGAGTATATTGGACTCATCAATCATTTCTCTATTGCCAACAATGCAAATCACATATTCATAATAGAATAAGGATTAAAATGTAATAAACATGACACTATATGAAAAATAAAATGTAGTTTTCCATCCACATGCAACATCTCATAAATATACTACATAACTAACCACCATTTTTCGTTTCTAAAAAAAATCCAACTACCACAACCACCATTCAAAACACTATTTCCCTAAAATTTAAAAAATACAAGACAATCTCTAAAAAAAAATTATTCATTTTAACCAATAAAAAAAACTAAATTAATCTTAATCAATAATAGAAATTACAAACATTAAAATGCAAATCATTTTCATTTCATATATACTTTCAAAAGGACAGAAACAATTGTAAATATACTATCAAATATACCTCGTTAATTAAAAAGAGCTTTTCTGCATATGTTCTTTAGTTGGGAAAGATCGAGGAAATTTCTTAAAAGAGACGTGCCTAGACTAGATGGGATGTGAAAACAATTATAATGCATATATATACAGATCAGCTAGATGTAGTTCATACAAATAAAAATTGAACATCGGTTTTTATTATAACAATAACATTTTACTAGCACCTCTAAAGTTTCTATTAAAACATTATATAAATTAACATTCTTACTTTCCGGATATCTGATATGTCATTTGGTAGAACAGAATATTATTTCAATCATTCCAACTATTCTCTATCGCCAACGCCCACTCACTCATGGCTGCTATTGTTACTTATCTGCCTATCAACTCTGTGATGGAAGCATTATTGACAGATGGGGCAGATACCGATGACAGAGATGTTGAATTTGTAGTTCTAGATGCATGCGATGGACCTTCCTCTCCTCCTCTTTCATGTGTCACACTTACAAAAGCGGGCTTTGTAGGATTTGGCAAGTTGGTGAAAGAAATGTTTGAAAGCATTGAATACACAGTTGACATGGGTGGACGAAGTGATGAATCTGCCTGTGTGCAGAGCAGACCCACCTGAATGCATCTTATACATTGCTCCTGAGGGCACCTCTCTATTATCTCTCAATCGATCACATCTGCACTATTTCCTCCTCTGTAACATCTCCATGTCTGCATAGTCACACCGTAAACATTATAGCCTTAGAAAAAACTAAGTTTAATTTTATGTCTGGTGTGGATATCTCACCAACGTTAAAAGATTTTGAAATTCTGTGGGCAGTTTAAAATCGTTGTTCTTTCTCCCGCTTACAACTTCCAGAAGTACAACACCGAAGCTATATACATCAGCTTTAACAGATAATTGCCCGCGCAAAGCATATTCTGGTGCCATATAGCCGCTGCATTGTGGGAATCAAAGACACTTAAATAAAAATTATCTAGGAATATATGATTCAATTTATAAAATATAATTTTTTCCTCCATAGAAATCTTACTATGTTCCTGCAACCCGAGTGCTAACATGAGTCCGATTTTCTGGAAACAATTTTGCTAACCCAAAGTCTGCTATCTTGGGATTCATTTTCTCATCTAGCAAAATATTACTTGCTTTGATGTCCCGATGAATGATTCGCAATTAAGAATCTTCGTGCAAGTATAGAAGTCCACGGGCTACTCCAGTTATGATGTTTAAACGCATCTGCCAGTCCAGCTCTTTGCTCCGTTGCGGATCTGTATATGTTTATCACAAGGAACCAGTTTAAACAGATAACAGTACACTTATTTATATGTTGGGGATTGCAGCTTTTCTATGCATTCCTAAAAATCTAATGCAATGTTATTATCTAATTGCAGACGTATGTGTGATAGTTAATCAGAACAATCAGTAAAACACTGTTAAAACATTTGTGATTTAAAGAGTTTGACTACTCACGAAAGAGTATCTTGTCAAGGCTATTGTTGGCTAAGTATTCGTAAACAAGCAAACTTTCTGATCCCTCTACGCAACATCCAAGCAGATTCACAAGATTTCGATGCTGAATTTTAGCAACCAGCTTAACTTCATTTAAAAATTCTCTTTTCCCTTGAGAAGATTTTGCAGACAGCTTCTTCACTGCTATTTCTCTTCCATCTGGCATAGTGCCCTGAGACACAAATGAAAGACGTATGCAATGAAAGCCTATTTTTATTCTAAAGTTGGACTATTTAATTATGTGCGTTCATAAGCAGAGAGAGCTCATCTAAATATTTGAAAATTTAGGCATAATATTATTATTTTATATGCTCATTTAATGTTACTCTACCTTGTATACAGGGCCAAATCCTCCCTCTCCCAGCTTGTTCTCCTCATGAAAATTTCTGGTTGCATCTACTAATGTTTCCATATTAAAAATTATTTGAAAATCTTGACTGATTACTGCGTCTTTTTCCATGCGCTCATTTCCTATATAGTAAAATTCACAGTTATATAAGAAATCAGATAAGTTATATTTTCCTGAACATAGGACCTCTCAAATGCATGCCAAAGTGCTCCACCAATAAGATATCAATTATTTCAATGGCAAGTGTTTTACTAAATTCAATATTGCAATTCAAGTGAGATTTCCCCAAATTTTAATTCAAATAACATTTTACTAACCAAATTTAACTAAAACATAAACCTCCCATCTATATAAATCGAAAGCTACTTATCCTCTTTATAACTGAAACTTCTTAATAAACTATTTATAACAATTTTAATATGATTTACCTCTCTATAAATCAAACTTTCACAATATTTATTTCAACCAAAATTAAAAACACAACATACTAAATACTTAATCTTTACTTGATAACCAGAACACACAGTAAATGTCCTTGAGATCTATAATTGTTTTATAGGATTTTAGAAAGGTAAACACCAAGCGTTACTGTACGCTGATTTCCTCAACCAATTTTCCCAACAAAATTGAATAAGCGGCTGACACTTTTTAAGCTTTCTACCAACCATACTATCCCTGCACCCCAATCAGTCATATTGCGGTCTGGAAAGTTCATCTCGAATTTTGAAATTTAGTCAAAGGGGAAACGGGTAGCATCTTTTGTTAATTTTGTTTTGGCACCTGATCCTCAAGCTTATGCAATTAAAAGAGACAAGCCATTATTAAACACACATACAAAAAAGTAGTGCAGAGAATAATGTAAACTTACCTTGGTTTGTACCCTTCCCAGATATTGCAGACTTGAATTTTCTTCGTGCTGCAAACAGCCCTCCTAATAAAACGAGGATTATTAAGCCGCCAAGAGAGCCCAGAATGACTGGGATTTTCTTTGAAGACTTCTCTGCATGGCTCATCAATTTTCAATGTCATGGGAAATGAAATATAACCCAATGTCACAAACATAAATAGAATTCCAAATTATGGGAAGGAAATCAGATTCAGCTGCTATGCAATGTTAGTGGATGTTAAGGGCTTACTCGACGGTGATGGGTTCTGCTGATCTGGTGGCAAATTGAAGAAAGGGTAAGTGTCATAACGAGCAGTACAGCTTCCAGAATAAACCACACCTCCAAGATTATGTGCCCCATTAGTCACCTCGATGAGGCCACGGTTTGCGTTATCTAAACAAGCTGCGCAGCCCTCAACAGAAACGTCTCTCCAGCACTGAATAAGACCAAAAATCTTGGTAGACGAAGAGTGATCTACAGCTGAATCGGACGAATACAGATTAGATGATTCAGTCACTTTAACCAACAGATTTGACAAAAGATCCTTAACTGTGGAGCCAAAAGCTTCAGGATCTGTGGCGTTGAGGAGATTGCTTTGGACTAGATACGTGGTTGTGTCCAGATCTCCAATAAAGTTGTTGTGCTCAAAGCGCAAGTAGCACTTGTCAAGCCAAACTCTACCGCCCAGAGAATTCCCACACTGTTGTCGAATTGTTGCGTTTGCTTCCATTGAACAAGCCTGGCACTCTTCCTCTGTTGTGTCTCCTCTGCGTTGGAGAAGCCCAAAAATCTGGTCCGGTCCTTGGCCTTCCACTGAAGTGTTGAAACCCCCTGAGGAGGATGTGTGTTGGACAACATAATTAACCACCACATTGATATTTCTCTCCACTTCACTACCATTAGTGTAATGGTCGCCGTTGCAAACGCTTTTTGCTGCCTTGCATGGGCGTACGTGGGGATTAGTGAAGAAAATTATGATGCAGAAAAAGAGGAAAGAAAATTCTGGATGAGGAGTTGTGGGTCTCCTGATGTTCATGTTTCTGCAGGAGAGATGAGAGATGCGTACTGCGATAATGGCAAACAACTTTATCGATCATTCAGTAAGTCAAAACTGTAATGCCAAACATCTTTATCGTTAGCATAAAAAACATACAAGAAAAATTTGTTTAAATAAATGAAATAATGTAGAGGCTGTTATTTGGAAGTTTCCACTCGTCTAATCTGACCTCACCAGATTAAAAAATGATTGTTTTGTGTCACAGTCAATGTGCCATTTATTATAGACATTGAAAATCTCCTTAGAAATCTAAATTTGGAAAACTCCCTGGCTTTTTACCCGTGAAATGCAGGGTTTTTTATATTGATTTTTGCTGACACATGGAAGAAATAAGCAAAGGCTAAACGAGCTTTGAACCCCACCTTGTTATTTATATGAATGATTTTGCCTTTGTTTCCCACTGTCTGGAAAGTCTGGTTTTCACTGACATATTTTGTGACATGAAAATATGCATCAGAATTAACTTGGATGAATTCTTTGTTTATCAGTTTTGATCATCATAAGTACAATAACACTTAAATAACTGTGTGGATGATTATAGTGAATATATGTGCGGGGAAAACATTCGAGACGTTTGATCCATGAATAAAGGAAGTAATACTGAAAGTCTGAACCCTTAGGCAATCTGTGCATCTACATCAACCTCTCATAAGCTTACTATGCAAATAGGAGAAAATTATGTTAATAAATTATCATAAAATTAAATTAACATTAAAATATATCGATAGTTAATCAATATTTTTGGATTTGATTGTGTAGAATTTTTATCATCAAGGTTTGGGATCATGTACTATAAACTGTCTTACCCATTTTCTTGTCCATTCTCTCAGCCAAGGTTCTTGTGTCGCATTTCTCTCCATCTATTTAATTATTTTGACCTGTTACCATCTTCTCGTTTCTTTATCTGGCTGTCATATTCTGACCATGGATCATGAAATTTGATCCAAAAATTTAATGATACAAATTCTACACGATCAAGTCCAAAAAAAATGAATAACTATCTTTATGAACTATAAAAATTCCATAAAATCCAGAATACAAATATCAAATAAAAATTCCATACAATACAGAATACAAATATCAAATAAGAAAGTACGATCCACTTTTCCCCTCGTTACATAAAATAAAAACTTGGTAACCATTTTGGAGACGGAAAATCGAAACGAAGTAATCAATACATTCAATCTCTTTTACTGAATGGAAAAAATATTCCCTATCTGTTAAACAAAATAAAAAATAATAACGTGTAAGCAGAACCGTTTAATTTAAAAAATAAAAAGTTTAAGATTTTGAAAAACCTTCTCGAGATTCAATGGCCTGCGACGCCTGCTGAGGCAAAATCAAGTCCGACTTCCACAGAAAATGTTCTCCACATATTTTGAAATGCTTTCTAACTTAGCTGCTGGGATTCGATCCCTGGACTTGCGGTTACCCAATATTATTTTGCACAGACTATTGATCATCAGGAGAAAATCTGAACTTTCCAAGCACGGTAGTGGAACAGGGCAGTGTTTCGATGGAACACGTATTGGATCTCATTTTGTTTAACTTGCACTCAATCTACTACATGAATTCTTCAATAGCCTTACTTCCTGCAACAGTACCTTTTCATAGCCATTACACAGACTCTTTCAGCTCTGTGTAAGTTCCTTGCTCTCTGTTACAAAGCTTCACAGAGAGATGAAAATACACGGATAGAATAATGTTTATTAATGGCCTGGCTTAACACCTTCAACACAGTCTACGGATGATATCAAGAATTGGTCCATTATAAAGAGACAGGTGAATAAAATATGCATCAAATGAAATAAGCCAGCCTGCACAAATCGCGTTCATTTGATATGGTAAAGATACCAGACTTAAAAAGTAAACGATGTTATGTTTTTATGTTTAAAAATAAATTATATTTTAAACTATTTTTGACGTGAACAAAATATTATTTATTTACCTTAGAATTTACAAATTATCGTTTACCACAAAAATAAATAAAGTCATTTATAATTTATGATTAGTCAATAGGCTTTTTATAAGTGGACTTGTCAGCCCACAATCATTGGCTAAATCTCTCGCAAGGTTCAAAACAATTTTAGCTCACTGTCAAATTATATTGAGGCTACCAGTAAGTTGTATCACACCGTTTGCCAGGCAAAAGATAGTTATACCTATCTGTGCATCCCTTACATCCTTAAAAGATGCATTAATAATCAGTTTTAATTAGACAATATTTTATTAATTGTAAGAAATTTTATATTTCTTTTATGTTTAAAATATAACCTATTTTATATTAATAATTATAAATAATTTTTTTTTATATATATATAAACAAATCCAATACTATTGTCATATTCAAATTTTCTAATAAAAAATATTTATAATATAAAAATTCATATATAAACACCACCACATAAAATAAGTCAAGAAAATACTTACAAAAATATTCATTATATCAGAAAAAAGAGCTTTTGATAGTATATTTTGTTTGTCCAAATGACTCAATTCAAAATAAGTAAAAATAATGATGATTATTCATTGATTCAATAAAATTTAATTAATAGACAGAGCACTGGTTGGAAAGTTTATGGGCCCTAGACCAAATATTGAAGTGGTTAGGGAGTTTGTAAAAAACAAATGGAGAACCAATGGCAAGGTTACGGTTACATCGCTTCCCAAAGGATACTTTGCTTTTCAGTTTACCTGTAAGGAGGATATGGTGGCTGTCAGGAGTGGTGGTCCCTGGGTTATAGGGAAATCCTCGTTGGGCCTTAAGAAATGGACGTCTAATTTGGACCTCTTTGACTCCAGTTTTGAGAATGTTCTAGTCTGGGCTAGACTTCCAAGTCTTCCTTTGGAATACTAGAATGAGGATGTTTTCAATGACATTGCTAACTCTTTTGGGGAGATTTTGTCAATAGATCCTATGACAATGGCTAGAAAAAGGTTTTGGTTTGCTAGAATCTATGTGGGAGTATCCGAGAATGTTGACCTCCCTTCTTCTATTGATATCCAATTGAAGTTGGGGATGTGAATGGAAGCTATAGGGTTCGAATCGATCTCGTTTACTTGCTTTAAGTGAAGAAAAGTAGGGCATTGGGCTAAGAAATGCCCACTCAATGCCAGCAAGGAGAAGGAGAAACCTCAGCCTATTTCGAAGCCCGTCTAGAGAAAGAAGCCTAAAGGGGAGGGCAAAGAGTGCAAAGAAAAGCCTGAAGATCGGGTTAATTCCTCTGAGTCCAATGAAGTGATGGGTTTCAAGGGATATTTGGGCTACAGGAGCCTCAAGGAAATGAGTAAGAGAACTTATCTGGTTTGAAGGAGGATGGAGAGTATGAAATGGAAGGCTTTGGAAATGGATTGCTGAATTTGGATTACTTTGTCAACAACCTTATAAAGGATTCAGAAGGCTTGGAGGTTGGGGGACTAGGTCTGGATGATATTCGTATTCATGGATTGACGTTGGAATTTGGTTTTCCTCCTCCTCTTTCTGCTTCAGGAGGAGGCCTTCCCTCTTGTTTGGACTCTTTTCTGAGTCAGGGAACTACCTTCTACCAAGATTTTATCAAGGACACCTTTGAGAACATGAGTCTGATTCAAGAGCTCTCAAGTGAAAATTCTACATAGTGTAACAATGGATTGATGGACACCCTTCCCTTGGATCAAAGGAGAATGTCTGATAAGGATTGGGAATCAGGGAGAGAGTTGGAAAGCCAAGAAGATACAGATAAAGATGATGCCATCCATTTGTCCAAGAAAAAGAATAAGAAAAACAAGCAGTAGAATACCCCGAGTGGAGTCTCAACTAGAACTAGAGCTAAGGTAGATTGTGGAACCACTAAGAGCAACCAAGGAATAAAAATTGTAAATTGGTTGAGGGAGCATGGTAGTTTTCAAGATATTGTAGATGGTTTTCAAAAGACCATCGCTGAGATTCTCCAATCACCTGGTAAGACATGAAGATCATGTCATGGAATATTAGGGGGTTAGACAACCTCCATAAGAAGGATGTGTTTTACAATTTGGTTAGGGACCATAGACCTAATATTTAACTAGTCCAAGAATCCAAAATTACTAAGGAGAAGGTGGAGAAGATTAAGATGTTTCAATTTTTTGGTGCCCATGGAAACAGTTCAGAAGGTGCCTCAGGGGGAATTGTCACTTTCTGGAACTAGAATCTCATCATGTGGCTGCCAGATTCACCCATATCAGAGACGATTTTACCTGGATTCAGTATAACATATATGCCCCTAATGGGAAAGGAGCTAAAAAGTTGTTTTGGAAGGAGCTTTTTGCCTTTCGTAGGATTTTTAGTAATGAATCTTGGGTCATCATGGGAGACTATAATACCCCATTTAGGATGATGAGAAGTTCAGAGACTCCCAGATTAATATGAAAATTAGATTGGACCTTTTGGATTTCATGAATAACCAGGTGTTGATTGATTTTGATTTTCAATGAGCTGCCTTTACTTGGTCAAATCGAAGAACTGGTAAGGACTTGATCCAAGTAAGGTTAGACAAAATGTTAATTTTAGGATAATGGTTTTTAAACTATTACTATTCTTTAAAATCTCTTTCTAGGGTGGGTTCTAACCAATTCCCCATAAGTTTTGTCGCGGATCCTTTAAAGAGGAAGAAGAAATTTCCTTTCAAATTCGAAAGAATGTGGCTATCCCATCCTCAGATATTTGAGGAAATAAGGAAATGGTGGAATATTGTTGTCCCTGGGACAACCATGTTTAGGGTTACTAAGAAATTGAGGGAAGTTAAATGCAAAATAAGAAGATGGAAAAAAGAGACCTTTGGTAATATTTTTAGAATCAAATCTAAGCTTCAGATGGAGTTGGTGGAGATTCAGGATAAATTCGAGAGGGAAGGATATATTGATGATAACAGGGAAAAAGAAAATTAATTGCTTGTGAAAATGCATGAAATTATAGCTAGAGAGGAGGATTTTTGGAGATAGAGATCTAGACCTCTATGGCTTTTTGTTCGAGATAAAAACACTAGATACTTTCACCTGTCTACTTCTAAACATAGGGCCGTCAATGAAATCTCTCACATTGAAAGCAATGGAAATCGATTTGAGGAGGAAGATCACATTAGAAGACAAGTTGTCCTTTTCTATAGTAATCTCCTCTAAGCAAGTGGAGGAATTATCCATGATGAGAAAGTTCACCTTTTATACAGGCCATCCCTCATTTAGTTGAGAAGGAAGATAATACTAAACTTGCTACTATTCCCTCTAGGGAAGAAATTTAAAAAGTCATGTTTTCCTTTGAAGAGAACAAGGCCTTTGGCCCAGATGAGTTTCCCATGTTCTTCTTTCAATAGTTCTGGGAGATTGTTAAGGAAGATGTTGTGAATGTTGTCAAAGATTTTTTTGGATCAAGAAGTCTCCTAAAGGAGCTAAATGCTACCTTTTTGGTCCTTATTCCCAAAAAACCTGGAGTGGCGAAGTTTGAAGCTTTTAGGCCTATAAGCCTTTGTAATTATTTCTAAAAAATCATTTCAAAGGTTTTGATGTCTAGGCTTCTCATTATCTTGCCTTCTTTGATCTCCCCCAGTAAAATGGATTTGTTCCTAGAAGGAAGATCTTCGATTCTATTGTCACTGTCCATTAGAATATTCATTCCCTAGTAGAATCCAAAACTGAATGTTTTCTCCTTAAGCCTGATATCTCGAAAGCCTATGACCATGTGGACTAAAAAAATTTATTCAAAATTATGAGGGAATTTGATTTCAGCAATAGAGTCCTTCAGATGGTGGATCAACTTATTTCTACTATTTTCTATATCCATTATGGTGAATGGTTCCCCTTCGCACTTCTTTCATAATTTGAGAGGTTTAAGATAAGGAGAGCCAATCTCCCCCATCTTGTTCTCTATTATGTCTAAATGTCTTGGGTGAAACCTGAAAAGAATGATTGATTAGGGGTCCTTGGTGGGTCTAAGGCCCTCTTCTACCAATCTAATTTACTCACATCAACAGTTTGTTGACGAAACCATGCTTATGTGGAGATCTACAATGACTAAGGCTAAGAATTTGAAAATAATTTTGGATGTGTATGAGAGGGCTTCTAGTCAATTGTTCAACAAAAAGAAAAGTTCTCTATTCTTTTTCAACACCCCTGATCATAGATTGGTCAAGACAACCAGAATCCTGGGATGTAGAGTGGAGTCTTTACCTTCTACTTATCTTGGTTTTCCCTTAGGCTTGAAACATCCTGACTCCTTTTGGAGTTTGTTGGTTGATAGGTTCAACAAAAATCTTGTTGGATGGAAAGGAGCTCTTCTTAGTAAAGAAGGAAAAATCTAGATCCTCAAAGCTTCTTTTCAGAGCCTTCTAATTTATGCCTTAAGCCTTTTGAAAATCCTTGCCAAATTTGTAGATGCTATTGAAAAAAATAAAAAAATATTTCTTTGGTTGGGGGTTGAAGAAAGAAAGAGAATGCCCTTTATTGGATGGTATCTTGTCTATAGGCTAAAAAAGGTGAGAGGATTTGGTCTTAGAAAGATCAGATGATGAATAAGACACTTCTTGCCAAGTAAATTTGGAGGTCTTTTTCATCTTGTGGGGAATGGAAAGACATTCTAATAAGTAAATATATGGCTAATTGTGGCTCCCTTAAGGCTTTATTGGATTCTCCCTCTCTGCCCCATGGATCTACTTGCTAGAATGACATGATTATTGGGAGAAATATTGTTGACTTAGGTGTTGGGTGGAATATAAGAAGTGGAAATCAAACAAGGTTTTTGGAGGACAAATGGTTACATAAGGAGCCCTTAATCAACAATGAAAGGTTCAACAGGTGGGATGACATGTGGAAAATGACTTTTGGTACTCAAGTTATGAACTATTAGCATGATGGGTGGTGGTGGACTTAAGACAACTTAGCAAAAAGCTTTCCCTGATTCACTCATCTCTGCTGGTTGTAAGGATGTGTTCGAATTAGTAGGATGACCTTTTAGTCTGGACAGATAACCCCTAGGGAAAATACTCTATTTCATTGATTGTCTCTATGCTGTACCTTTCTCAAGCCCCCTCTCCTTTTTGGACCAGAACTTGGATAAAACATCTAACCCCTAAATTCAATATTTTTTTCTAGATCCTTCTTCAAAACAAAGTGCTTACAGTTGATAATCTTTGCAAGTGAGGTTTCCAGATACCTAATAGATGCTATCTTTATAAGAATGAGGCCGAGTCCACAAATCACTTGTTTATCCACTATTTGTTTGCTATTGCTATATGGGGTAAGTTTCTGGTTCTCTGGAACATCTCATGGTTTTTTCCTCATTCTATCGAAGACTTTTTTTCTCAATGGAAATCTCCTTCTCTGAATCCTTTTTTTCAAAGATTATGGGCCTTCACTTTCCCTCATATAGCTTGGGGAGTGTGGAAGGAATGAAACAACAGACTCTTCAAGGAGAAGGAAACATCAGAGAACAATGTGTTTGAAAATATCTTCAAGCTAATTGTGGAAAATTTTAACATCATTCCTTAGCAAGAGAATAAACTAGAGGTTGTGGTGTGCTCTTCGTACAACTTAAAGATGGCCAAGGAATGGAAGATTAAAAATTATGTTTTAAGGGCATCTAAACCAGCTAAAAAAGATATGGAAGGGGTGTACTGGTGTTTTCCATTGAGTGGCTAGATTAAAGCCAACTTTGATGGAGCAGCTAATGGAAATCCAGGGTTGGTTGGAAGTGGAGGTGTGATTAGGGACTCAAATGGAAATTTTTTAGTGGTAGTGGTTGTCTCCCTTGGATCTCAAAAAACCATGTGGCGGGAGATATTAGAGCCTTTCAAGTGATTAACTTAGCGCTTAGTCTGAATTATAAAAATTTATTGCTTGAAGGAGACTCAAAAAATAGTAATGATTGCCTCCTAGGAAAGTCCCCTCCCTCTTGGACAATCAAGAGTTGGATTGAAGATGTTAAATCCCTTTTAGTAAGATTCAAGAAAGTTAAAATATCTCATGCTTTTAGGGAAGCCAACAGTGTGGCTGATTTTTTTGCTAATGAGGGGGCTAAACAGAAGGGATTGGTCACATGGCAGAATCCTAGGGGTTTGGGCACTGATGCTAGGGCCTTAATTGATTATAATATCACGTATGGGAAAGAAAGAAAAAAATTGATGATGAAAGAGAGTAGGGTCAAGTACATCAACATCATTAGATTTGATGGGGTTGTGATGATTATCTTAAATGGTAGTAAGAAGTGTCACATTTTGTGGGATCTTTGGTTCGGCTGCAACATTTTATTTCAGGACTTTCGTTCTGGCGTGTTTGTGAAAATGGGAGGAGACAAGAAAAGGGTGGAGCCAAAGAGCTATGAAATGCACGAGAGGAACCCAAAGGTATGGAGATAGATAGAAAGAGGTGGGCTACTTCCCCTCATTGAAAAGCTTCATGGGCCTGATTTGAAGGCCACTAAGTACTTTAAGAAAAACTGGAAGAATGGAGAAATTATTCTTTTTGGGAGGAAGGTTAATGTGGATGAGAACCTCATAGGGGAAGTGACTGGCATTTCTACTAAGGGAACAAAATTCTTTCATGATAGAAAGTTCTCTGACGAGGTGATTATTATATTCCCTAGGAAAGAAAAGGAGAAGACTAAGCTGATAAAAGTCTCCAATAGCTACTTTGAAGCTGATTTGATTAAGTCGTTATGGAGAAAAGTGCTTAGAATCATTATGAAATACATTACCTTGGATGAAAGATTCACTAGGGTCTATAGCTACCACTTCACCCTTCTCAACCACTTCCATCACAAGGTTAGGGTTTCATTTCCTTACTATCTGTATTGCTCCTTAAGCAATAATCTGGATGATCTTAAGAAGAATCCTAAGAAGCATCCAATATTTCATACTGGCCTTATTAGGATTATTTATGAACATTTAAAAAAAATTGGCCTTATCCAACCCTATCTCGACCTCGTCCTCTAAAGATGATGACACGGATAATAGTGTGTCAGAGGATAATAATAAGCCTTACTTTGAGCAGATTGAAGATGGTCCTCCTTCCCCTAACAATTCTGGTAAGAAAACTCTGCAGTGTAAACCCTCACTCAAAAAATCAAGCATTGTCGAAAACCCTAGTAGAGTTGTTCTGAAAGAGAAGTCCATTCAAAAGGGTTCCCCTGCTAATAAATTGGTCTCCTACTGTGAGGATACCCCAGAGGATATTTTTGTGGTCCCTAATGCCATGAAAGACTCTTTCTCTTCCTACCCTACCACAAACAGAGAGAACAAACCTAGATTCCCTAATGACCTTAACCTTGAAGATCATTATTTTAAGTAGGACGGTGAGTTTCCTAGGGATATCTTTGCTATTGCCAGAAATGGTGTCGTTGACTACTTTAGAACTATGAAGTGGGCTTTCCATGAAATTAAAGACCTTAACTTTAGAAATAGGGCCCTCAACAACAAGTTGGAGGATTTGGAAGTTAAAGTTAGCTCCCTTAATTCCATGGAGGGTGGGAGAAATGAGGACAAGATGAGGATGGAGGCTAAGGATAATGAAGGTAAGGTCAAGCGCATGGAAGCATAAATTGTTAAAATAAAAGATACCATGAAAACTATTATGGAGCACAACCATAGAATGGCACAACATAATGCCATTATCATTAATGCTATGACTGAGAAATTGGATAACACACATCAGGGATTTATAATTGTGGACTTGGAAGCTGAAAAGGACAAAAGGACTAAGGATGATAGTATCTCGAAGAGGATGAGAGCTAAACTGAAGAGGAAGATGCCTCCTACACCCCAGATGGTTCAGGCTTTGAAAAAGTGTTCCAAAGACATGCACATTCTCGAAGTTGAGGCTACTGATGCTTTAAACTTGTTAAGTTAATCATGGGTTGTTTTTGTTGCTAGTTTTTATGGCTAGGTTTTCTTGGTGGCCCTTGCTGGCCTTGGGTTGGGGGTTGATGTTCTTTCTAGGCTCTTTTCTTTTTGCAACCTTCTTGTTTTGGGTTCT
Source organism: Sequoia sempervirens (assembly GCA_007258455.2). NCBI lineage: Eukaryota > Viridiplantae > Streptophyta > Pinopsida > Cupressales > Cupressaceae > Sequoia > Sequoia sempervirens. The sequence goes on along the minus strand of VDFB02282860.1, from coordinate 64,581 downwards.
TTAACGCTTATTCCTTATATTTTCTGTAAACTTTGTGGTTTCGGGTCCTTGTAAAACCCAATTTTTCCTTTATAAAAAAATAAATATATATTTTTATCCATGATGTTATATAATTTTTTAATATAATTTTTTATTAATACTTTTTTAATATTTATTTTTATCTTTCATTTGGATTCAAAAATAAAATGTATTTTAAGTTAATTATTGTTATAGTTTCCTCTATTTGATATCCATATTTCATTTATAATAAATAAATTAAAACAATAAATTAATCTATTAATATTTTTATATTTAATTTTGTTAATAAAAAATGTAATTATACATAAAATTCATCTATAATACTATGATATATAATAGGATAAAAAATCACTTAAAAAATATTTTGCTTAAGAGATTTTTTTTTTTGACAATAGACCTTCCTTGAAGAAAAAATGATAATTACTTAATTTAGCTTAATTATTTAAAATATTAACTATTTTGTAATTAGTATTTATTTATGTTACTTTCATTTATGATTATTGTGATTGAATGCACTAAAAGTGGAAATATAAAAATAACAGCTTGAAAGCACAAATAAACAAAGCATCAATTACTAATTTTCATTGCAAACCTCAAGATCAAATGTATTGTCATGACTTGATTATGAAAGGATGTGGATGCAACTTAACAATATAGGAATATTATAATTTAATAATGTAGTTTGATAGAGTAATCTTGCATAAAATACTTGATTTCTAAAAGATAAATAAAATAAGGTATTCGTAGATTTTTTAGAGATCAAATTAATGGTGAGGATTTAATCAAGAATCATAAGTTAATTGAATTATTTGAGTTAATTTCAAGAGGTGAAGGAGGTGACTTGAATAATTATGAAAAATTGTCATTTCAAACTCTTGGGAGGGTAATAATGAAAAAAATTAATTCACTAAATAGATAATGAGAAGAAAGAAGTTTCTATTTAGAATAACATGTTAGCTTGTGAGGATCGAACCCTTCTCTTGCATCCCACTGAAAAAAAATGTTGATTTGTGGAAGATTTTCATGGAGGTTGGCCTCACTCCTTTCATCCAAGTCATGCAGGTGCATGATGATAACCTCACCTCCAAATTTTGGAACTCCTAGAATGTTGGCAAAGTCATCATTAGTGAAATTCAATTCAAGGTTACTTAGTCTCATTATAGACACTACAAGCCTTCAATGAAAAGGTTACAAGGTGGAAAAGATTAGCAACTGGGAATACCAAAAATTAAAGGATAAATTCTTCGAGAAGGGAGAAAAGCCAGCTCATCTCCAAAACTGGCTATGACCGAGAGAAGTTGCCTCCCCCTACTATTAGTGTAGGTTTTTTAATATTATTTTTCTTACACATTATTAAGAATACCTTAGGTTATAGGACACATGGTTTATGTGAGGACACGTGGCATAATCCATCAATTATAGTGTCTCTCTCACCCACACTTGGGTGGTTGAGTTTCACACCCTCTTTTGGCCTTATATGCCACCTCACAAACCCTCTCTCTTGTCTCTTTCTGAGTAGGTTATGCCACATGTTTGGAATTATACAAGTAGGCATAACTCCCACCTAATTGGGTTATTTGGGATTTATTACCCCTCTTAGAATTATATGCCCATATTCAACTATTTATTTAGCACTCACCTCTCCATCCTATCTAGTTCAGATGAGCTCATATTAGCTCAACCTATTCAAGGGATTGTTTCAATACATATTCTATCTTTTCAGTGTGATAATATCATATTTTGTTATTGTACCATATTCCAGCAATTCATCCTCATGTTGCTCTCATGTAGAAGGCCTATCTTGGTTTTGCAGGTGATCCTAGGTGCTTGAGTTCATCAACAACTCTTAGATGGTATTAGAGCATTCAGATTTGCAAGCGCCTTTTTGATTTGGGAGGAATTCAGAATTGAGATTTTTCTAGGAGCATTTTGAGCCAAAACGGACAACACCATCATGTCGAGAAGGCCCAAAAACCCCCATTTTCATATATACTTTGTCTAATTTGGGGCAAAAAAATTTTACCTGAGCACTCCTTGCATGCCTATCGAGGTGAATTTTTTTTCAAAAAATATATTTATTTCAGTAGTTTATTTTATTTGAAAAAATATATAATATATATTTTTATTGAAAAATTAAAAAAAAATTGAAATACAAAATAAATTGAAAAAATTGAAAAACAAAAAATGAAAAGAAAAAAATATCAAGAAGTCTCATAGGTTGTACTGCAGCCTACACAGACCTAGGGTATGGCAGGCCCCACCTCTTCCACATGGCAGCCAGTCCACAACCCCACTACAAAAGTCGGCTTCAAAAATCAAATACATCGGCAAAATAAAAAATCAGCAAGGTCCATTTCAACCAAGCAGTCAAATCAAGAACCGGTGTTGCCGTATTTTGAAAGGAGGTGTCTATTTAATCTTGCAGCTGATCTAAACATAGTGATCAATATTCATAGAATTTCAGCTCATGTAGTTCTACGAAATAAAAATTCGGCAAGGGTTTTAAAAACCGGCGAAATAAATAAAAACGATGATGATCTTTTGGAAAATTTTGACACTCTATTCTAAAAGCTGGTCAAATCATTACCAATAGTTGGTTTATATCCATCAATTTCTATCTTGAAGAACATGCCACAAGCTTCAATAAATTTCAACAGACGACCATTGTTTCATAAAACCCGACATCCATTCATTCAAACTAGGCGGGCACTTATAGGGCACCACGTGGTAGCCAGTTATTGACCCACATAGCCTCCCATTATCCATAGATTTTAGCCAGTCAAATCTAAGGAGTTTGATGTATTGGAGAATATTCTAACATGACAAAGGTATATTCTATCAATAGAAGACATGGCAAAGGAATATTCTGTCAATAGAAGAATATTCTAGTAGCAATTCAGTTCGGGTTGGTGACGGGCCGCCGAATGTCAAATTCAAGCTAGTGTGGGTGTATGACAGCCATATGGACATCAAATTTTATCACATAGATTGATGACATCATTAGTTTCTAAAAAAAATTCCCCCTTCACTATTGGCAAGTTTGATTTTGGACCTAATTTTCAAATGCACATAACTTAGTCATTTTGGCTCCTTTTTTTAAGCAATTTTTTTTTTATCTGGGCAAGAATTTCATTAGCTTCTTAGTGGTGCTATTATTTTTTGGTTTTGGTTCCTGGTTTGTTTAGAATTTATAGATTTTCATAGGTGTTACTAAGTAATCCTCATTTATGAACCTTCCAAGGCTCCGTTCAGACACATATAATAACATTTTTGGGTGCATTTTTTTTCTAAGTGAATAAATTTTCATGTACTTCATAGTGGTGTAATTAGATTGATCCCATTCTATAAGAAAATTAAACTTTCTTTTTTTTTGGCCTATATTGGGCATCTGTAAAAACTAAAATAAAAACCACTTCACTTGTGTTGTGAGTGGCAATTGTAAACACACTAATTATAAAGTGCCACCATCATATTCTTCTAGGGGTATCATTGATTGAGTGAATTGGGGGGTTGATCTTATGGTGTTTTGATTGTATTCATTTCTTTGTTGTGTGTTCTTACAATGGGGAAACATAACATTGAACTCCTAATTCCATATAATTATGCATCATGGAAATAACTAGTGTGGAATTATCCAAGGGGAAAAGGTTGCACAAGCTATGCAAAAAAATATATTCTTGAACTTACTGATGCTGGTGCAAAAGCTTTGTGAGAGATCAATTGTGAGAAAACTCTTGGTTACATTTTTTCACTAGTCTCTTTTGATTTACAATTTCATCTTGAATCATGCAAGAAACCTAAGGAGGCTTGGGAGACTCTTGAAATTTTTTATGGTGAAACTGATAAGATTAGGGGTTATCAGATTGATAATGATTTGATGAATATTGATCCAAAAAAATTTGACCACATCCAAGACTATATGTCCAAGATTAAGCAAATAAGATCACAACTAAAGGATTGCAAGATTACTAAGGATGATTTATAGTTGATTCTCAATGTGTTATCCAAGCTTGGTCTTGAGTATTCCATATTGTTTTATGGCTTTCACACCAATAGGATCTCTATCGGAACTACATATGTTGTGCCTACATTTGATGCATTTTCAGATCTTCTAATCCAAGGGGAAGTGAAGCTGATTCAAATGGGTCTCATCAAGGTTTCCAAGTCACAAACATTGGTGGATAGTGAACCTAAGGTATAGAAAGAACTAGGGCATCCTGATCAGAAGCAAAAGAAGAAAAAGAACAACCCACAAAAAGAATTTGAATCATATTCCTCGAAAGGAGAATCATCTAAGAAGGAGAAGCCCACATGTGCATATTGCAAGAAATATGGGCATGATGAACATCAATGTTATTTAAAAAAAAAATTATGAGTTGAAGAATCTTTTAGCAAAGAATAAAATCAATTTTCCTTCAACTACATGTCAAAAGATTCATGATCTTCCTCTAAACCAAAGTCAAAGAAACAAAATGGGAAAGCACTTGTTGTAGTTGTAGATTCTGAGTCAGGGAGATGGATCCTTGATTCAGGAGCTTCACATCACATGGCTTCATCACAGAGTATGTTCTCTTCATTCAAAACTTGTTCATCACCAAACATCTTGATGGCTAACAACACATATATGTGTGTTTGTGGGAAAGGATCTATTGACATAGAAGAAGGATCGTTCAATGATGTCGTTTGTGTTCCTTCACTATCAAAAAATATCATTTCTATCTATTAGATCACACATGGTGGGGAAGGAAAGAGTGTTGAGTTCACACCAGATTCTGCAATTATTCAAGATTTGCATAGCAGAGATATTGTTGTAGTTGGGGAGGAAAATCATCAATCTCGAGTATACACCTTCTCACATTTTTCCTCTAATGTTCCTTTGGCTGATGTACAAACTTAGGAATCTAGTGTGGACACTTTTGAGGAGATTCAACATGGTCAAGTGAATCTTGGTATTATTTCAATTGAGGTTGAAGAGATACATGCTCCATATCCTACATCTCCTGTTGTTTTTTATGATATTGGCATTGCTACATCCATATCTTCTATCGATTTAGCGCAATAGGAAATTCATTGTCTTCTAGAAACAACTACTTGGGATGAGTACTTGATAGACATTACATGTTTGTTTTGTGAGTCCTATCTTACAAACTTGGAGGACTTATTAAGTGCTTCGATCTTCTCTTTGATGAATTTGCTTTGTCTTCTTTAGATGTTAAGGGGGAACCCTTTGACCCTCTTTTTTTTTACCCACAAAATCATTCTTCACAGTTTGACATGACTTTGGTCACTATTGAGCACCATTTGGAGGTGGAACCTTTGTATTTAGAGGAGGTATCTTTGTCTCTATATTTTATTCTACATCCATCTCCACTAGGTTCTAGATTGTCATCTTCTGCAGTGTGGCCTAGAACACCGGAAGTGATGGTGACACCTGAGTAGAGTTCATAAACTTCAAACACTTTTATCATTCTTCCTACATATTCCTTTCAAGAATGAGAAGATATCCTACATACATCCTTGGTTTTCTTTCTTCCTAAGGGGAGGAATATTGTTTGGCAATCTTGGATCATCTTCAGCTTCTTGTGTCAAGCATTCACCAACAATGCAAGAGATTCTACATTGGGGGACTATATGGTCTCTCTTCTTCTTCTTTCTCAGAGGATAATTTTTTCCTATGGGTTTTCTCTTTCTCATTTTTTGATAGGTTTCATTTTTGTACATGGGTACCTAACATGGCCTCTTAGCCGGGACCCATCTTTGCATTGTTTCATCCTTTCACCCAACGAAGCTATGTTTAAGGGGGGGTGTTAGTGTAGGTTTTTTAATATTATTTTTCCTACACATTATTAATCATACCTCAGGTTATAGGAGACATGGTTTATGTGAGGACACATGGTGTAATCCATTGATTACATGTGTCACTCTCACCCACACTTGGGCAGTTGAGTTTCACACCATCTTTTGGCCTTATATGCCACCTCACAAAACCTCTCTCATGTCTCTTTCTGAGTAGGTTATGTCACATGTTCCATGGAATTTTCCAAGTAGGCATAACTCAACCTAATTTGGTTATTTGGGAGTTATTACCCCTCTTGGAATTAAATGCCCATATTTAGCTATTTATTTAGCACTCACCTCTCTATCTGATCTAGTTCAGATGAGCTCATATTAGCTTGGTCATTTCAAGGGAGTGTTGATACATATTGTATCTTTTTCAGTGTGATAATATCATATTTTGTTATTGCGCCATATTCTAGAAATTCATCCTCATGTTGCTCTCGTGTAGAAGGAATATCTTGGTTTTGTAGGTGATCCTAGGTGCTCGAGTTCATTAGCAAGTCTTACACCTACAACCTAGTAAGCATTCACTTAATACATTATTTCACCCTTGAAGGAAGATATGCAAGTATACATGGTTTCCATAGGGAATGGATTAATGTTCCCTTTTACTTGCTATCTTGTTTAACATCTTGCATTGAAAAAGGTGCCTCTCCACTCCTATATCAAGGTCTAATCTATTCCCTTTATAAGTTTGTACTTATTGCAACTCCCCAACCAAACCCTACCCCCATTGCAACTCTCGTGGATATTAAGATCTTATAAAAAATCCTTTGTCTTCCTTTAAATCCCCTCCTTCGAGCTCAAATTATAAATCCAAACAAGGGATTCCTCCTTCTGTTGTACCCCCAAATCCCTCTTCCATTTTTCTTGCAGAGGATTTTACCCCTAAAAAAAGAATGCCCCTCTCTCTCTCTATAATGCTAAAAATAAAAAGGATCCCTTAAGCTCTATAACCATAGAAATTTGTGATGGCCTAGAGCCTTGTTGAAAGGGTTTGAACAGTAGTGGGTCAAGTGAAAGGAAGTTTGCTAGACTAGCTCGTGCTAGTCACAAGTATAAAGGAAAATATATTAAGGGAAAAAGGTTAATTTTCTTGAGGATGAGGATTAGGCCACCTTGGATGATGATTTCCTCCACTTTCATGATGATAATTGGGATAAGAATGAACATTTCGAGGAAGAAGAGTAGATGAGCATTAAGGAGAGGAAGGAAAATAGTGATGAAGAGGAATTCTCTATTGAAAAGAATGAAGAGGATTTTGAAGGGCTTGAGTGAGCAGGAATTTTGTAAGGAAAGCCTTAATGAGGAGTTAGAGGAAATTGAAAAAGAAAATGGTACTCACAATGATCCTAGGAGAGGTATGAAAGATAAACTGAATGAAAGGACTAGTTTCTCCTTCAATGGTAAGTATAAAGGAGATGGTGAAAAAATAAGAAACAACATTGATGCCTCAGAGGAAGTTGTTGGCAATATAACTACAATCATGGATGGGATGATGCAACATGCAATTTTTTGTATTGTGTCTAGTAAATCCAAGAGAAGGAAAATTGGGAATGAGCAAGAAAGGATGACTCATAGGACACTTGATGCTAACAATTTTAAGGAGAAGGACTGCAATACTACTCTCGACATGATAAAGACAAATTGGGATCTCACCAGTTCCTCTAAAAACTAACTATTTTAGGTATTGTTTTGTTGTCTTAGTTGTTTTTGCATCTTTTTGGCCTATGTGCCTTGTGCTTTCTACTACTTTTTGTGTTATGTTAATAATATGAGTTCTGCATGCCTCCTTTTGTTTGTTTTTGTTTGTTGGGATTGGTTGGCATATGTTCCTCTATTTGTTTCTCCTAAACTTTGGGGTTCAAGGGAACTTCCCCTACTTTTAATATAAAAAACTTGTGAGGATAATTAGAAATTTTATTATTTAAATGCAGATAATTAACTTGTGCAATAGGGTGAGTGCAGGATCATGGGGGTCGAAAAAGTGACGATATGGCAAAAAATGGATGATAAATTTTTCTTTATCCAAATTTGATAAAATTTAAAGGGTTTATTGAGAAAATTTTCAACTTTCCACCAATATAAGATATGCCTTATTTTGAGTTTAATAGATAATTATTATAATTTTCTTTATGTATTATGACTAATTTCCTAATTTATAGGTTGATTGAAAAATATCTATAATTCCCAAACAATCTGACATTTTTTGAATCCAAAAGATGCACCACATTTTATATTTCCCATACTATAGGATTAAAAAAGTAAAAAAAAGATTTCATAATTTTTTGACCAAGTTATGGTGGTTAGACAGACAAGCTTTAATATTTTTAAAAAAATTCTAATAAAAATTCATAACTAAATTATTTACTTGCAAAAAAAATACAAAAAAAATGTGGCACATCTAGGAACTCTTCCTCTACTTATATTGAAAGTTTCAAAATAAAATATTATTTTTTTCTTGTACTTAGATTGGTCAAACATATACTTTCTTTTCATTTTTTTCCTGAAAATTTAGTACTACTGCATTGAAATTTCAAATTTTCACCTGAAAGATTTACTTTTTCCGAAAAGGGATTAATATCTTAGAAAATGCATTCAATTTTCTACAAATTTTATTCTTACATATTTTTGAAATTATATTAATAACCTATTCAAATTTTTATGTCAAGTTGTGTAGCTCTGCTTTATTGAACTTTCATTGCCACTTAAGAGCCTAATTTGGACCCCCATGATCATGCACTAACCCATTAATTAAATAATAAAATATTAATTAGTTGATTAATTAGAGATAATGGTTAAAATAAAATAAATTGTAATTTCTCCCAAATTGCATGAGAAAATTAGGAAAAAACTATGATTTTTGTATGAGAAAAAACATTGAAGTGTTAAAATAGAATTTGCATGATAAGATATTTTTTTTGTATTTTTTTCTAAATTGCATGAAGATGATAAGTTCTAGAAAAAATATTGGGTATGTGGAGGATCATGATGGGCCAAAAAGTAGCAATATGATGGGCATGTGGCTGATGACTTTTGTTTCACCTAAAATTGATGAAATGAAAAGGGTTTTAAAATGAGTTTCTCATCTTTCCACCAATATAAATTATGCTCTACTTTGAATTTAATAAGTAATTATTATTCATTTTCTATTCAAATTACAACTAAAGTCCTGATTAATAGACTGATTGAAAAACATCTATAACTTTCAAATGGTATCACATTTTTTGAATCCAAAACATGTGTCACATTCTATGCTTCACATACTATAGGATTAAAAAGAGAAAAATTGAATTTCATGAAGTTTTGACCAAGTTAAGGTGGTCAGACATACTGGTTTTTTATATTTTTTAAAAGTTATAATAAAAAATTGATAATTAATTATTTACTTGGAAAAAAATTACAAAAAAAATATGCATCACATCGGGATATGAGTCCTCTACTTATATCTAAAATATTATAAAAAAATATTATCATTTTATTGTGGTTAGAGTGGCCTGGGGTTGGGGCCCTAGCTTGGTTGGCTAAATCTTTCCTGTAGCAGGAGGTTGGTCACAAGTTCTAGTATCCCCCACCCCCGTGGTACCGGAAGGCATGTCGCACCAGCGCCGTCGGTCACGTTAAAAAGTTTACCAGGTGCACTGCAGTTTATAGGGGGTCGTGCTACCCGATTCCTGTAATATATATAAAAAAAAAAACAAGAGTGGTCAGACAAATACCTACTTATTTTTTTCCTGAAATTTAAGTACTACTGCATTGAAATTTCAAATTTTCACCAAATAGATTTCTTTTTTTTTAAACAAAACTAGTAGTTTAGAAACTACATGCAATTCACTACAAATTCTATTCTTACATATTTTTGAAATAATATAGATAACATATTCATTTTTTTACGTCAAGTTGCCTAACTCTGATTTTTCTTATTTTTTTTTCACTTAAGGGCCTATTTTTCCCATGATGATCCTGCACATACCCTATTGCAATCTAAAACCTCTATTTATTGAGGTGCTATGTAATGTGCTAGTGTGAATAATTAATCTATTAATTATACTTAGTTTACTTAGGTTGATGAGGTTAGACAACATCTTGTCTAACTGAATGCGCAACATTTAAACCTCTTGAGGTTACCAAGTTGTTTGGTAAACCTCATGCACATACCTTTTGAGGTTAGAATAATTTCTATCTCACTTCAAAGGTCACTCAACACTTTGCACACAAGGTTGATGACTTGGCCAATTAGGTTGTTGGTTTGCACACTCCAAGTGTTCCTAAGGTTGACACGTATAAGATACTTGTCTACTCTTTTGTGCCACTTCATGGGGAACTTGTCAATCCATCTCATTGGTGGATTTCCTCATCCTTGCCTATATAAGAAAGGTTTTACACTCAATGTAATTTGGGTCATCTAAATATAATATTGCATTATTCACTATGCTTGTCATTTTATCTCCTAGATCTTCCTAATTTTAATATAGTATAAGAGCATTATATGGAGATAGTTCCAGGTCTTTAGATTGAACATTGTCATAACACATCATAGTCCCCCCTTAATGCATAGAGAAATAAGAAAAAAAATTGTGATCGAGAGTGTGCAAGGAATGTAGATATGTACAAGGTGAGCTCTAAGACACACTCATATTGGGTGACAATCACAAGAATCCATGTTGTGATGCCATAGCCCCCCATTATACTTTATAATTCATTGCATGTACAAAATTGGAAAATGGGGTGTCATCGTAATGGGGGTTGTAATTTTAAGTCTTTTTTATTTTATTGAGGTTTACAAGACATAAACTAATCTATGTCCACCTCATGAGAATAAACTTGAAGAGCTCAATAAGAAAAAAAAATTGTCTTGCATACTCATATAAAGTGCCACAAAACTAAATGTGTGTTCCTTAGGGAGGGAATTTGGGAAATTTTGTACATTCACTAAATTAAAAAGTGTTGTCGGGGGCTATGCCATCACAATACAGATTCTTCTGATTCTCACCTCATGCGAGTGTGTCTTAGAGCACACCTTGTACATATCTACATTCTTTGAACACTCTTTATCTCAGTTTGTCTACTTATTTAACTTAGCATTAAGGGGAGACTATGATGTGTTATGATAATGCTTCTTTCAATGAAGCAAAATATTCTTTTTGGGAGGCCTCATGAACCTTCTATCTTGATCCCTCATATGGGAGATTAATTCATTATATCACATTTTGAGATTCTAGTACTCCATATCACAATACTATTTGTATTATCAACTTCATAGAGTTTGATAAACTATGTACATTGGATGAATAGTGTTCATCAATTCACTCATATAGTGTTTTGTATCTCACACCTTGATCCAAGGTTGATGCATGAAGTTGGGTCCACAAAAAGCTCAAAAAGTGGAAGTGTTTTTGTTGTTTTTCAAAATTTGTCATACTTGGACTGAAAATTTGAGGCACTTACACAATGAATCTGAAAAAATGTGAGTAATATGAAAATTTGAATTTTGAATCTAGTTTCCAAATATGTAATTTATTCAAATACCTAGATGATAGAACTTGAATTTTGATAGGGATGTATATAAACCACTTTTTAAAAGTAATTTTTTCTTACCATACCATGCACATATATAGACACCACTTTTTGACCCAAATAAAATTATTTTTCTAATTTCTTTTGGGGAAAAATAGCTAACAACATGGAAATTGATGAGGATATTTTTTTGTACTTTTTTCTTGAATGTTTTTTATCGAATTTTCATTGGCCTTAATTGTTGTTTTTAAAAATCAATGTGTATGGACGACATAATTGGACCTAAACTAAACATTTTTTGAATATTTTTTTTTCATTGTGTAGAGAATTGTCTGAATATTGATGCCATATAATTTTTTTACATGAAAATTAACCTAAAAAAGTTATTAAAAGACAAAAACAGTCTGATATTTCAAGTTTATGGACTAATTTTCTTAGAAATTAATTAAATAATAAAAAATATAATTAAATCTTAAAAATATATATATATTTAGAAACCAAACATTGTGTTGTCTAATGGGTTTTAATTTTATAGATTAATTTAGAAAAGAAGTCCATCAACCACATTGCCAAAGTTGGACATTTCTCTTGAATTTTCCTTAGTTTTTGTGTTGTAGGTCAAAGACTAAGGGTCGAGTTGTCAAGCCTTTCCCAATCCTAAAATCAAGGTAGCATGTGGGTTGGGGATTAAAAATTATATAAAAAACTTACACATTACAAAATACATACACTTTCTTTATTTGCTTGATTATTTAAAAAAATTAATGATTTTTAGAAACACATACATGTTTCTAAAAAGTATTTAATTTTTTAAACAAATGACTCATACATGTTATAAAATGCGTACGCATTATATAACATGTATGCATTATAACATGCATGCATTTTTCAATGCATACCTAAAGCATAACACATACGTAATTCTTTTTATACTCGGGTATTTGAAGCATAACACATACGTGTTTTTTTAATAACACGTACATGTTTGCACTGTGGGATATTTTTTGACCAAAACTTCCCCTTTCCATGGACCCAACTTCTTGCTTTTAACCTCCATATTTCTTGGAGATTCTTTTATTCTAGTAGACACCAATTCATCATTGACAAAGTTTATAGCTTCTACGTGCTTCAAGAGTTCTTCATCATCAAGGGGCATATTTTCAAAAGGTCTTAAATCCTTCTCTTTCTCTTTTTTGAGAGAAATTTTGTTCCCACTAGGTTTTATCCTTTAATCCACTTTATGAGAATTCATTGTACATGGGTACCTAACATGGCCTCTAGCCAAGACCCATCTCCATCTATTTGCACTTTTATGATCTCCCTGATGAGCCCAATTAATAGCTAGTTTTATCTTGTTTAGTTCATATCTTTTAGACATTTTAAGCTACTTATTTCATATACATTCCTAAAATTGTATACCTTTTTATATCCTTCATTCCAACTAAACTATATTTTGACGGACTGAAATATGATTATGATATGTTGGTAATTGCATAATTAATTATGTGAATGTGTATGGAATGTAGTATGGATCTATGTTTAATTTATGTTTATTAATAGTGTGTATATGTTAGATAAACTAACTGCTTGCAACTTAGAAGTTAGAGAAAGCATACTATAACCCACAAGAACTAGAGAAGCTCAACCCACATCTAAAGGATCATGAGTAGCAAGGAAGGGTCTAGATTGATGAACGTGAAATATTTCCAAAATAAATGAAGGTGGTCAATAAAGAGGTCGAATTGTGAGCCACCAGGACAATAAATAAACATGATAGAGGAAGAAGGGGTCAATACCATTGGGCTCACATGACAGTTTGAATATGTCTCTATCAAAACCATTTGAGAAATATTCATGTTTTTACTTCTCTTATGTTGTTCTTTTTAATTAAAATATTTGTTGCAAGAGACTCATTCACCTCCTATTCACGAGGAGATTGGACACTAGAATTTAGTTTTCTTTTTCAATTTTTGTTTTGAAGCCTTGTACAAATAAATCTCCTACCACAACTATATTTGGGGCTCAATTGTTTAGAAGTAAATCTAGTTGGAGATATAGTTAGAATTACAGTTAAAGTGTATTTTTAGTTTTTTACAAGTTTACTATAGCAATTAAAATGAGTTTTTGAGTGAGAAATATATTGGAGATTCATTTTATATTGTAAGTGTTTAGTTTTGAATGCAATAAAGATGTTTTCAATCTAATACAATGATTATTTGACCTAGTAGCTCGTATTTGGCTTATCTCATGTAGACAATGGCTTGAGCAAGGGCCACTGGAGGTACTATCCACCCACTTCAATTTGTCTTTATAGTAGATGTTTATGTTACATTAACTTGATAAAAGGTTCATGGTTTTATGCATGTTGTGTCATTAATTTAAGTCAATCCCTAGGTTAGTTAATTATTTGAGTTGTGAAGAGACAATAGTTAGTGGTATAGTTTATCACAAAGCCTAGTTTAGCAGTTAACTAGTTACAATACTTAGCTGAGAGTACTTGTAGCATAGGTACTAGAATAAGTTATTCACTTTATTTTATAATTTAAGATTTAATTCCTTTTCAAGTATTCCCTATTTTCATGCACATGTGTACAAACCACCTATACTTGATGATATAGGCAATGTAGAATCTCTAGGTGCACATATAGTGAGGTATTGTGACAAGAGTGGCTTACACTTTATGGAGATCCTGAATTTTGTTGAAATCACATATTTTTATAAAATATAATGATTTAAGCCTTAAAATGTTTCATTTAAAGGATTCCAATTGAAGAGGGTTTGATAAAACCACCTTAGACAAAGCCCCCTTGGATAGAACCCCGCTATTTTTAAACCATACCTATAATAGAGTCTCCTTTCCACCTATCAAAATATTGATAAAAAATCACTTTTGATTTACCTTTTGGGGGATCAAATGAATTCATTTAAAATTTATTTTTGTAAGTATGTAGTCCTTATTATAAGCTTCCAAAAAACTATAATTTTAATTAAATTTAATTTGATTATTATATTTATTTTTTATTTCTTGAGAATGTACATTTTTCATTGAAAATCAAGCTCTATGTTCTGCATATGTGGACAAATAGAATATTATCAACAATTTTTTTTGAAAAATATGAGTGCACCAAATATTAAAGTCCTTGATCCAACTTTTTTTTTTTTTTAATTTTGATGCATACGAAAAAAGTTGTGTTATACGGTTCGCCTATGTTTGAATTCTAATTGGTTTGACTTTGAAACTTGATTAAGGAAAAAATATTCAATAAAACGCTATGAAACCAATTGGAAGCACTAGATATCATAGCTACAAATATAAATTTGAAAAAATTAGAATTTTATCCTTCATGGAAAAAATTGTGTTATACTGTGAGCGTGACTCCTTAAAAATGGTGTTTACTGAAAAAAACTAGTTTTTGTATGAGATGGAAAAAGACATGCAATTTGATTCCAAAAATTTTGAAAAAAATATATTTAGAATCTACAAAAAAAATGTCACAAATCACTAATTTGCATCATTTTCAAATTCCTCATGGCTGATAATTAAATTGAGCCTTGTGAGTGTTTAGTGGACTATTTAGGTAGGAACCACCTCTAAATTGTGTTTCTAACATCAAGTTGATCAAGAATTAGTTGGGCATTAAATTTTTGGCACCGTTGTTGGGGATGGTGCTACTCTCAATATTCTTCTATTTTATTTCAAATCTTTCATATTTTAGTTTTTTGTTTCCATCATTAGGAAACTTATGTTTTAATGCATCAATGCTAGAATATTTTACTAACATTGTGTAGAAGTTGTTGAAACATGAATTCACAACTATTGTATGTGGAGGCAACGAGACACTTTGAGAATATTTCTCCCCTCAACACACAATGCGACAAAGGATATTGGTGATCAAATTGAATAGATCGAGGGTATTCTTGAAGAAGAACTTTCCTTACCATCAACATCCACTACAGATATAGAGGAGACTTCCAAACTATGGGTGATGCAGTAGAAGATGACCCACCAAAGCATGTAACCTTTGAGTTCCCCATTACCAACTAGGAGAGAGAAATTTCCTTGAAGAATATACCTCCTTCACAATTTCCTGTCTTCTATGGGTTGGTCACTAAGGACCCAGATACCTTATTGTTTGAGTTTTACATGATTTGTAGAAGTTATGATTACACAAAAAATGCACATAAGTTGAAACTATTTCTAGAAAAACTAAATGATGTTTCCCTAAGATGGTTCATGTGTTTAGGAAGAGATGTTGTTCCTAATTGAAATTCCATGAAGACAAAGTTACTGGAGAAGTACCAGGAATACTATAGAGGAATTGACAGAAAGAGAGATGACATATTTAGGGTGTCACAAAAGAAGGACGAATCTTTGGAAGACTACATGGAAAGGTTCCAATTTTTCTTTAAGAAATCCCACTAAAATAGACTCTTTGATGACTCTTTAAAGCTAATATTCTTGAGAGGGATTAATTAGGATTGTATGGATGCACTTAATCTCATTGTGGTAGGATATTTTTCTCAAGCACCATTTGAGGAGATTTGCAAAGCCTACATAAATTATTCAATGTCTTTCAAAAATAATGTTAGAGGCTATAAAACATCTTCCATTAGAAAATCATCCAATAGAGTATCTAGAGTTGAATTGATTAATCTCCTATCTAATATGAAGGATGATATTATTATCCATTTGGATACACAATTGGATACTCTACATATAAATAAAAAGAAGGAATAAGCAGAGGTATCCCTTACAAAATACTGCACATATTGTAGACAGAGGAAAGTTAATTGCAAATGTAAAAGAGTGGCAAGTATTTATGAGGACAAACAAGGGAAACCAAACTTTCATGAAATAGAATATGAAGATGGACAAGTGTTCTACATTTCTCAGAGGAAACCATGGCAGCCAAGAAAAGGTACGCCTTCAAACCCTTTGAATTACAACATGCCATTTCCTAGTAGCAATTCAAATTTCTCTATTTGGAATTGAAATGATGAAAAATGGGGTTTCTCCAAAATGAGATGGTAATGCACCTATCTTCCTTATTTCATTAGGAAAAAGAGATCCTTAAGGGAAAGATGGACTTTAAAACCTTAGGTAATTCAACCTTGATGAAGATCCTTTTATATTCCTTATGACTAAGGGCGGGGTAAATCAACTTGAAGTAGAATTTTCGAAAATAAATGAAAAATACTAAATGAATCAAATTATGTAATGTAAGACATGAATCATCAATTTAAAGCCTTAATATAATAGAATCCCCAAAGTTCTAGTAGATTTGAGATAAGTATGAATTTAATGCACTTGTTACCAAAATATTTTGTTGAGTGTCCTCATGGGACAAATTCACCCTAGGGCGAATAATCTTTGTAGGGATTTTCTACTCAACTTTCAAGGTCCTCTAGAGGTGGATCTAAGCTTCTATTTTCCCTAGGTTTTACTGTTGGGAAGTCAAAAATAAATTTTATATATGAGTTTTTGTATCTTGACAACAATTTTGACAACTTTGCAACTTTGCAACTTTGTACTTTTGATCAATCTTCAATCCTTCTTCACCTGCAAATCTACAAACACAAAGAGAGGGAATTTTTTTTTTGGTGAGTAGGGGTTTACCTTGGTCAAACCCCATTTTTGGTATTTAAATGAAATTAAACATGAATGGAAGAAATGATGAATGAACAATGCTATGTTGCAACTCACCAAACCCTTGAATGGAGATCCTTAGAGGACTGAAATCTAACACATCACTCCAAGGTCTTGATCTTGCATGAAATGGATTTATTGGATGCTTGATTTAATAGCTTCAATCTTGACTTGAATTCTTGAATCCTGCATCTCAATGTTAGCTCCAAAAACATGCATGAACACACATAAATCTTGACATCATGATAGGATCTTGAATTCTATTGTAGATGACTAAAAAATCTACTCTTCAATGATTTTGACAATAATATTTTCTCTTGTGAAAGTTTCTCTCTTGCAAGATGTTTTGAATTGATAAAAATACTAGATATTTATAGGTATTTTTCTAATTTCCCAACAATCAAAGTTCAAAATCCAACAATTGGAACTTAAATTTGAATCATAAAAACTCTGCCAAAAACATATTAAAATATGGGATCATAAACTCAAGGGGGGCCCATTCACCCTTGGGTGAATGGGTCCTAGGATGTAAATTCATGTCACACCTATTTCAAGGCAATTTAATCAATGTTTGAAATTGTTTAATATAAGTTTTCCTTTTAGAAAATGGGATTAATTAGGCTTTTAAATGCATAATTGAGTCAATTAGAAGCTTAATTAAGTCTAATTTAAGGGACCCAAACACAGAGTGAAAATCTAAAGGTGTTGAAATGATGAAAATTGATATGGTGCTATCATATGGTTTTAGGACATAGAGCACACCCACGTCTCCAATTTCATTCAAGGGTAGCCCTAGAGATCTCAATGCAAAGGAGAAAGAGATATTGCAATAGGGATGTCCTAGGGGTTGAATGTAAAATAATGATGGGTTCACCACCAAGTTAAAATTTGGAAAAGACAATGAAATGCAAGATAAAATGAAAAACCCCAATATGATACAAACTTGAACTAATTGACCTAGAAATGCATATAAGTCAGAACAAAAAGCTATGAAATAAGAAGTGTGTACCTAGAAAATTGTAGAGGCTTGAATGAAGAATGGAAATGTTGCAAATATTAAAATTTAGGCCTACTGGGACTCATTTTCCAATCAAGGTGAATCAGTCCCAGATTTGGGTTTCTATACAGGAACAAGTCTCTCAAAAAAGGGTATCCGAAATTGCAAAAATCTCAAAATTGACCTAAACTGGGACTCATTTTCTAGAAGTGGAAAATGAGACTAGATAGGGTTTTTTGGAGTTTTAAAATTTGAATCTAGCCTTCAATGTTCGCTCTTTTCATTCCTCTTTGTTTTTGGATCTGAAACCCTTATTTTGGGGATGTAGGTGACTTTTTGGTGAAGGCTACAACCTTGCAAGTGGGGAGACAAATCGAACAACTTTCTCCAAGCTTGTAACTTAATCTTCAATGATCTTCAAGTCTTCAAATCACCTAGACCTGCAATCACACAAAGAGAGAGAGAGAGAGCTAATTGTTAGAGAATAGGGGTTTTTCTTGGTGAAACCCCTATTAGGCAACAAAAAAATGAAGGAATGAAACATTAAGCAAAGAACATGAATCATGGAAAATAATACCCTGAATGATGTCTTGTAAATGATGTCTTGTAAATCTACAACTCAACATGAAATGGCCATGAAGGATGTAGATCTTGATCTCAAAAATAGATGTAGAAAAATGCTTAATCTTGGATCTTACATGATGTATCACAACAATAACTCAATAACATGGTTGATGTTTGATATGCTTGATATGATGATGGATATTCAATTGAGCTGCAATAATTGATGAAGAATTTGATGAGACCAAAAATGTATCTTCTATTAGTTAAATAAAAGAATCCATTTTTCTTAATTATGAAGTTTATCAAGATTGGGCATGATGAGAAAAGTAAGATATTTTTAGTTGGAGTAGTCAAGATTTCATCATATCTTGAAAATTATGATTTGGGTTCTTGATATTTTTGGACAAAAATTATGAGACAAGAAGGTGAAAAAACCCACTAAATTTCACAAAATCTAGTTCATGGTTTGAGAGAAAATTTCACCAATCCAATGCTTTGGGAATTTTCTTTCATGCTCTAGAATTTTCAAAGCTAAAGAAGGATCTAAGTGAAGGATAAGTATGATAGGATTTATGAAGAGGTCGAGTAGTTTGGGCTTCTATGAGTAGTTAAGGGACAACAATTGAGAGCATCTAGGGGGGAATTCAAAGCATCTAAGGCAGGTTGTTGGGTTGTGCAAAAAAATGGAGCATATCTAGGGGATAGTTTTGAGAAATTTGAACCTTTATGCAAGCATCTAGGAGCTTTTTTATGAGTTTTAATGATACATAAGCTAAAGGCATGAATTTTGCAGCTCTCTAACACCTTTTTGGAGCTTGATAGAGGGCTAAAAAATAGGCATATTTGTTTTGGAAGACCAAAAGAGATTGACTCAGCAAGAAGAAGAAGAAACTTATCTTTTCCCCCAACACATGTTCTTATCTTCTAGCAAGCTATTGCATAGCTATAAGGCTCATCTTTTAAAATTCTATAAATTTATTGTAATCAAGGAATCAAAGGGGGAAGAGTTTTATAAAATAATAAAGTTCATTTTAAAGTAGCAGTATTGTAGTTGTTTGTATTTTTCATTTCATAGTTTATTTTTCAGCAATATTTCCATTCCTTGTTATTTACATTTCCAAAATTTCCCTTTGAATGCTTCCTAAGATATATTTAATTCCAACATTTTCATTTACCAACTCTTATATTAGATTTGTTTCCAGAAATTGCTTTCATGCATTACCTTTCAATTATGTTTGTAGAAAAATAATGTCATGAAAATTATTTCTTCTCCCTCTTGCATATTGCCATGGACACCACCTTGGATTGACATTATAATTAAATGATGAGGATTGCAACAACCTTCATCATTTTTGGCATCGTTGCCAGGGAAAGGTGTCATTAGGGAGTTGTTGATGATTTTGTGATAGCAGGTCAAAAGAAAAATAATTCTGGAAATATTTTTAGGTTTATTATTCTAGAAATTCCATGTTTTACTATTTTAGAAACCCCCCCAAAACAACAAATCCAAAGGAAGAGGTTCTTAGATGCAAAGGTGACAACTCTTGTGCAATCTCCTCAACTAGAGGACCATGACTTCAAGCCCAAGAAAGCAAAAGATTATTGTTTGGACACCTTCAAAGTCCAAGGAGGGCTGCTTGATCAGATATTTCAAGGACAAGGAGTTGCATCCAGTCATGCATACAATAAAATGTGAGGAAGGATTGTAAGATCCTTCCAATCAGCCCATGCATCTACTAGAATACAAAAGTATGGAGAAGGTTGCCATTTCAAAGGAAGGAGGAGCACCAAAGTTCAAATATTTAGCAACCTTCTTCTCATGGTTTTTCTCTTCTTTCAAAAAGTTGAATGCATGGATCCATCCTTTGAGAAAAGGATGCTAATTTCCACAACCAGGTAATGCTTTTGTGTAACCTGTCTTCACATCAATAAGTAGAGTAGGATAGAATAGTTTTATTTTCTACAAATAAGTGCTTTACACATGCCATGTCTTCTTCTCTTAAGCTCAAAAATATGCATTTCTCTATAAAAGTTGATACTCCCAAGAGCTTTTGTAGATTTATTTTGGAATTTAAAGACATTTTGGATCTCTTAGAACTGACCATGAAGAAAATATAGCAAGCTCTAGATAGCTCTAAAGCAACTTAGAATATCTTTAGAAGCATTTCCAATGTACCTCTCAAAAAATATCCAAAGTAATTGCAATAAAAGTGAAAAAAACTAGTTCTTGAAGCTCATTATAAGTTGGAGGAGGACCTGCAACATTTTATGTGTGGGAGAAATGATGAGACAAAAAATGTCTCATCTATTAGCTAAATAAAAGCATGTATTTTGCTTAATTGTGAATTTTATCAAGACTGGGCATGATGAGAAAAGTAAGAGATTTTCATTTGGAGCAGTCATGATTTCATCATATCTTGAAAATTATGACTTGCGTTCTTGCTATTTCAGACAAAAAATAGGAAACAAGAAGACCAAAAAACACATTAAATTTCATGAAAATCCTATTTCATGGTTTGAGAGAAAAATTCACTAGTCTGATGCTCTGGAACTTTTCTTTCATGCTTCAAAATTTTTGGAGCTAAAAAAGGATCTAAGTGAAGGATAAGTATAATAGCATTTATGAAGAGGTTGAGTAGTTTGGGCTTCTATGAGTAGTTAAGTGATAGTAGTTGAGAGCATCTAGGGGGGAATTCAAAGCATCTAAGGTAGTTTGTTGGGTTGTGCAAACAAATGGAGCATCTAGGAGCTATTTTATGAGATTTAAGGATACACAAGCTAAATGCATGACTTTTTCAGCTCTCTAACACCTTTTTGGAGCTTGTTAGAGGGCTGAAAAATAGGCATATTTGTTTTGGACGACCAAAGGAGATTGACTCAATAAGATGAAGAAAAGACTTATCTTTTTCCCCCAACACATGTGTTCCTATCTTTTAGCAAGTTGTTGCACAACTATAAGGCTCATCTAAATTAGAATTTTATAAACTCATTGTAATCAAGAAGTCAAAGGGGGAAGAGTTTTATAAAATAATAGAGTTCAATTTTCAGTAGTAGTAGTGTAGTTTGTAGTTTTCATTTCATAGTTTATTTTTCAACAATCTTTGCATTCCTTGTTATTTACATTTCCAAAATTTCCCTTTGAATGTTTCTTAAGATAAATTTCATTTCAACATTTTCATTTACCAGCTCTTAGATTAGATTTATTTCCAAAAATTTCTTTTATTCATTTCCTTTCAATTCTATTTGTAGAAAAAGAATGTCATGCAAATGATTTCTTCTCCCTCTTGCATATTACCATGGACACCGCCATGGATTGAAATTTATAGTTAAATAATGAGGACTGCAACAACCTTCTTGAGAATTCTACCCTTGAATGCCTTAAAAATGATCTTGAATGCTCTATAGATGATCTTGTGAAGTCTTAGAATGCTTAACTCTTGAATTCTTGACTTGATAACATGTAGACTTATGTGAAATACTAATTTGAAAGCTCATTTATATAGGAAATCCATCTAATATCCCATGTATTAGATCCCAAAGTATGACATACACAAAATTTGAACTTAAAACCAAATTTTTCCCACTAAAAACCTTGAAAATAGGCCAAATGGTACTCATTCTCCCAAAGTGGCGAATGGGTCCCACTGGGCCTTTTTTTATTACTAAAGTGTCAGGGAGTGTGTAAATTAAGCTTATTTTTTTGTATTGTCAAGTTTTTCATTGAAATATGCCTTGGGATGCATAATATAGGGTCATAGGGGAAAATTAATGATGATATAAAGATCATAAATGCAAGAGGGCCCAAAATTCAATGTCAAAGTGTAAATAAATATACTTTACATCATTAAGTTAAGGAAAAATTGGTTCAATTTATCCTAAAAGGGCCCTAAATTTTATGTGAATGTGTAAAACACATCACAAAACTAGATTAGGTCCATTTAGTTTACAAGCCTCAATTTAATGTGAAGGTGTCAATAAATACACTTTACAACACTAAATTAGGGAAAAGTTAAGTTTATTTAGCCTTAAAAGGGGCCCAAAACCTAATGTGGATGTGTAAAACACATCACAACACTATATCAAGGTGATATAAAGTCCAATTTATTATTAATTATTCCCAATTTAGGCAAAATTATACCATTCCCAAGGAAGGGGATCAATTTATGTCATTACATCTATCCACCACTTTAGTGAGAGGATGAAATTGCTTCAAACTCACACTAAAGTAAGCATTGAAAAAGGGATCCAAGTGTACCAATGCAGATGGTCTAGGATAGCAAAGATCAAGGAAGTGGTTAAGCCCCTAGGATCCAAGATCCTAAGTCAAATTGACATAAGCATGAAAGGAAAAACACAAGATGTATGATATGTAGAATCAAGATACACAAACATGCAATGTCAGTGATGAAAGGAAGAAAAAAAAACAAAAAGATTAGGAAAAAATAAAAAGAGGTGGATCAAGCCTCGACCATTTGTCCAACATGATGTGGATCAAATATAAGTTGTTTTTCTAAAAATGCATGCTCACTCTGAGGCAAAAAAACTTCATCCTCTCCACTGGGTGAATAATCCAAGAAGTTGAGACACATACGAAATATGCACTCACACACACACACATGAGTGGCTAAGGTAAATTCATGCCTTGAATTGGCTTCCCATCAAACCATACCAAAGTTATACCTCCTGATAACTTTGATAAGGCACCATGCAACAATGAACTTTGAGCTTCATGAGACGAGAAAAACTTCATATGCTTAGAACTCATGAACAAACAAGATGGCTCTACAGGCATTCAAAGTTTATTATACAAGGTAGCCATATAATAGATATTGTAAATGGAAAATAGTGTAAGGAATGTTCAAATGTATTTTTCTTAGTTCATGCATGGTCTCTTCTTAGGGAAAATTGTGCCTAATGTATCCAAGAGAGGACAAGTTAAAGAAATATCACACTCTTGGAGGAAATCAAGCCTAATGATACCACCAAGAAGAAGATGCATCGTAGGAAAAAAGAAGTTCACATAGTGAAACATGAGTGTAAATGTATGCCCCCACTTTAAAGCAGTCGCTAACACCTTTATTGTGAGCAATTGATTTAAAGTAGAAGAAGACATGAGAGCTTATTTAGAAATACCTATGCCAAGTCATATGTTTTTGAATCAAAATACATCATGAATAAGTATGTCACATGCAAGCCAACTTAAGGCATGTCATCCACATCCCAAGCTTTCTCTTATATGTACATGAAAGGTGATCAACTAGCCAAAAGGGGCAGTGACAAGTGACATACGAGGACAAGGCTAACTAACTCCTTATCCCCACTTAGTGTAGGATAGGGATGAGCTGAATAGGATGAAAATAAGTTTCAAATAGAGGAATTAGGTGCTTTAACACAAGGAAGAGCACTAGAGTCCCTAAGATGTTGAATTTTGCTACTTAAATCTATACATTCATTAGTAGCATGATCATGAACTCTATGATATACAAAAAATGAACTCTTGTAGTATAATTTATTTCGTGTTCTTGGAGGAAGGGATATCAAATGATCTTGGAGGGGTCTGACAAGATACCCTCTTGATAAAAAGTAGAAAATGTTCCTTTATTTTGTGACAAAGATATCTCTTCCTTAGTACAAGATGTCATACTTACACAAGACTCTTTAGATTGCAAGATTTTTTTCTCTCCTTTACAGGAGTGTGTAAAATCTATCAAAATCAAATCATTGATGTTTTGTGTGATGACATTGACATTAAGAAAAAAAATCTTTGTTTGTTTCATTTTATGCAGAGGATAACAATCAAGACCACTAGTGTCTATCAATTGAGGATGCACTAGTGTTAAAGTTGGCTTAGAGGAATCTTTTATAATAATATTGAGTGATGGTTTGTTTTTTTCTTTTGAGGGGAAATAACAAAGACTACTAATCTTTTCTTTCCTATGAGGCTCTATAAGGACGTAGATAGCTTTTTCTCTAGCACCACATCCTTTCCGATATATCCAAGCTATTTCATGAGTTCATAATCTCTTATGTAAATCATTTTCATTTCTTTAGGATTCTATGGTTGTTGAGAATCAACTTCATGAATTTTTTAAAATAATTTGTTTCTTCTTTCAAAGTGGTTGAGGTGGATGCTTTCAAAAGGTCTTTCGAATTTTGTGTTGACGTTACCACTTTTTCTTTTCCCTTTTCAGAGTCTTTGTTTATGATCTCGTATTCTCCCATGAATGTTGGTGTGAAATCTAAGGAGCCCCGATCATATTCTAATATCTTTGTGACTTCCTCAATGTGTTTTTATTTGTCTTTCTTTTGAACAGGTTCTACTTGTGTGGTTGGTGTTAATGTTTTCAAAGGATTTTCTTAGTTTTTATTGAGTTGTAAAACATTGTAAGGCTCATTACCAGCATCCAATGTGTACAATTTTTTGTTGTAAATGTATTTCATTTTACGATGAAGAGTAGAAGGCACCCCATTCATTGCATGAATCCACAATTTTCCTAAAAGGAGATTATATGAAAGGTCATGAGGCATAACATGAATTGGTGTTTCTAATGTGTCCTTTCCAGCTATGATAGGAAAAGTGATTACACCAAGTGGTTTCTTTCCTACATTGTCAAATCCCTTAATAGATAAAGAATAAGGTTGATTTTTTTATTTATCCATGCCAAGCATATCCAAAAGGGTCACACTACACACATTAAGGGTGGTGTCATTGTCAACAAGGGTTCTCTTTATGCCTCTTCCCTAGTAATGAACAATTACCATAAAAGCATCATTTTATTTTTGCACTTCTAAAGGTGGAAGTTCACTTTGGTGGAAAATAATGTCAACATTTATTCCTTGAATCACGGTTTCTATGTCATTTGATTTCACATTATAAGGGATAGGAAATTTTTGTAAAGCATTTTGAATCATGTTATGATAATGGGGGGAGGCTTGAATAAGGTCCCACAATGATATCTTAGTAGGAGTGTTCTTAAGTTGTGCAACAAGATCATACTCCTTTCCACTTTGTGTAGGAGAACAAGGGGGGCCAGGTAAGATAGGATTAGGCCAAGGTAAGGTTGTTGGGGTTGCTTGTATTGGTTGAAATTTTGTTCTAGTGTTATATGTATGAGCAATGGTATTATGACTCGACTGCTATAAAAAATTATTCTTAGGTGGGTAAAGGATAAGTTTAGGTTTGTTTTGGGTTTGTTGTTTGTGTGATGGTGGGTAAAGAACTAGACGATTCTTAAAATTTCCTAGACAGGGTATGTAGGAGGACCATTGATTGAATGGGATATAATAGACAATTGTGCATTCATAACCTTGACGATCTTGGTGTATAGGAGTGAATTTTCACCCCTTAAAAAAATTTCCATTTTGTACATCCTCACCTTAGAAAACCAAATCCAAAGGAAAAATTCCACATCAACTTGTTGACTTCCTTCCACTTGGTGTCTATCCTTTGTGTCAGTTGAACAATATTTGTTGGGGACTTTCGCATGATGTGAAGATACCCATACAATGCATAGATGCTCGCATGATGCATAGACGTACGCATGGTGCTTACATTGTTGATAGATTCCTATGTCTGAAGTTGGTAGAGGCATTACACTTCCTATTGGGAATGATTTGTAACATTTCTCTTCGACCAACCAATCCTGAAAATGGTAGATTCTCTCCTTTATCCATAAAATTCTTCCATTCTCATACCATTTCATCCTCTAATCATTCAACTCATCTTTTTCTTGCATTCTCAAGCATTCATAGTCTTCATTTTCACTCTCAATAGCACTCCAACACTCCATTGCAGCATCAACACTCTATCAACTCCAAAAAGTAAGTGTGAATCAAGCCATTGAAGCAAGGGCTTGAGGTTTTACAACACCTCCCTTCATCATAGTCAAGGATATGGTGATTGTTCAAGCTCTCTTTCTCCATCATTGGCTAGTGAGCTCTTGGTGGAGGTGGTAACATTTTCACTCCTCTCCTTTACAATTTGGTTGCGTAGCTATATACTATTTTGTAGTGTTATTTATGTGCTTTCTTTCTTTACTTCTTTATCATACATTTCTCTATTGTTGCTATTTGGCTATCCATGGAGGTGAAAACATTAAAACAGGGGTCTAAGGCAATCCCCTATACAACCCCAACAAATTTCCCCTCTTTTTTGTTTGTAGGACATGCACTTGGAGCTAGCTGGTGAACCAACACTTTTGTGAGATTGTTTTCATCACCTTGGTTATAGTTTGCTTACTTTATCATTTTAGTATTTACTTTGCATACTTTCTCATTTTGTTCTTAATATCTAGATTGTACTAGCTAGGTTGTTAGTAGGTCTTTTTGGAAGTTTCTCAGTGTTCATCATTTTTTGGCCATACGAATGCAAAAAAACCCAAGAGACACTAGTGCGCCATGCTAACATCCTAGAACTGCACTGCCATCCTCAGATAGAGAGTTGTTTGAGGGACAAAACCAACTCCAAAAAGCTAGCTCGCCTAGCCTAGACTATAGTTCAGGTCTACAGAGTGATTCAAGGACTTTATAGTCCTCATCATTCTCGTCCTTCACATCAAACAACCCTTTATAGTGAGCTAAGTTAGGGAAGCCTTCTGCTCTTGGATCTTCATGACTAGGGGCTTGACATGGTTGGTCCCCCTCTCTTACATTTTTGGTGAATCTGATGTGAACCATTTTGGTTTCGTTTAGTAATACTAAAAGTTCCTTTCCTTGTATTCTAGGAGTATTGTAGGTGTGAATGTTGTGAGGCCTTCACCTTATTACCCAACTTGTGACCCATAGTAGGCATATTTGGAAGATTCTAAAAGTGTTGCACAATGAAACCTTAATTAGGTCACTATCCTATTTTGTAACCTTTTAGGGGGCATGTGAGAGTGTCATTTATTTCATATTATGGCCTCTTTCCTACATCAACCTATCCCCTCTACGTAGCCTATGAGTAGTGGCACTAGCATTACCTTCATCTCATAGGATTTTTTGATGAGTTTTGATAGGGAACCATCTTCTCTCTACATCCATGTGCGAATCAATGGAAACATTGTAGTAGGTGTGCTCGTTGATCCAACATCTCAAGTGAACATTATAACTAAGGAGATAATGTTAATCAATTTTTTGCATAAATATGGATATGATGCACCTATGAGCACCATCTGCAAGCATGACATAATTTTTGTACCTCCTTTGGGTAGTATCGTCTTGTCATTTTTGGTTGGACCTAAATCTGTGAAGATTTGGTTTGATATAATCCTTGGATCTGAACTCCTTAGAGTGAAGCTGGGTATCCCTTGGTTAGCAACTATGAATGCAATACCCTCGGTTGTGCATAAATGTTTAAAATTTATCTACGATGGTTTTTTGCATGTAATTCATGGCACCGGTTATTAACTGTTGGTTTCTAGTGGTAGTTACTCCTTGGATTACTCTTGGCCTGCACCTATTGATCCTCTTTTTTCTAGGAAGGACCTTTTGTATTGAACTTCTTAGAATTACAAGAGATGGTGCCTAATGCTGAGAGTGAGATACCCTTCACCACCCTATGTTGTTTAATGTAGGGCTTGCTTAAAAGCTAACAATGATGTTTCCAAGGCATGTAAAATGGAAGACAAGAAGTAGTCTTGAGATCCTCCTTCTTCCTTTTCCATTGTTCAGTCTAATGCTCCTTCTTGTCCTACTATGGCGCCATTAGATTTTATGGTGCCTATTTGGAAAAATTCCAAGCATCCCACATTCAAGCTTCTTGTTCTGCCAATAGAGCCTAGGCCCATTCAGTATAGTAGGAAAAAAGGCCCCCATGGAGAATATTCTATGTCTCAACCTTTGTGGCCTCCTACCACTTCTACTCCCAAGGCAATAAAAAGGAAGAGGCCCATTACTGAGGCATTAGAGCTGACTCCCCCCGCTACTTCTCAACCTGCTACTCCTCCCATTAAGGAGTTTTCCCTCTGCTAGAGATAGCTATGGAGGACAATCCCATGGTTGAGTAGGATCCTTTTGTTCCTTTACAACCTCTAGTCTCTAGCTCAAAGAGTCATAGAAGCCACCTTCTGCATGAGCACAAGCACCGATGAAAGTATCTCACGACTGAGCAAGTTGATAGAGGAAGGAAGAGGAGATGACCACTCTTGTATCAGGGCCTAATATCGCTTCCTCCTCTCTCCTCCCCTCTACTTCTATTCCATCAAGCTCCACATCACTTATGGATTTTGATGTGAGTACGAATGCACCTAACCCTAAAAAGGTGTAGGTGTTCATCACTCCTTTAGTGGAGCCGCCTTTGTTGATATCCCTTTTGACTATCTAACCTTTTCCAAAACCTGTGGATATGCAAAACACTTTGGTGGTATCCGTTGTGGTTTTCTCTTCCTCCTCTTCCTCTACACCTCTTTCCTCATCTATGGGAAGTTCACATTCCTCAATGGAGTAGAAGGTGGAGAGTGGTCATTCCAGCAACGAAGGATGTAAGAAGAGTCCACCTTCTCTAAAAGGTGTTCTTGCACTGACCTATTCTATTTTGGTAATAGAACTAGTCTTGGCTTCCCCTGAGCTCATCACAACTCTCGAGTCACTTAGTGCACCTAGTAGTGAACCTCAAGCATAGCTTTCCCCATCCATTGAGGTATGACATGGAACTCTAGTGAAGTGCATGTTTAACTCTCTGGATGAAGTTTCGGCCTTATCAGCTATCTTCATGAAATTTTTGACCATAGCTCCACAAGATCCGAGTGAAGGAGACCTTGCGGGGGCTTCTTCCTTATCCCTTGTTGTGGGAGGTTTGGGCACTCCTCCTCTTAACATTCCACTACTATAGTCTCATCCTTCTTCTTCCTATGATGATCTAGAGTGGGAAGTAGATGACTTCTTGGTTGATCAATGTTTAGTGGGAGGCCTCTTCTTTATCTTTATATTAGATTGTGTGTTGTGATGTGTTCCATTGTGATTGTGATATGTGTATCTAGATGATCCTTATCACCCTTTTTGGTGCTTGGATACAAGCGCGGTTTTTGTGTTATGAACCTTCTTCTATTTGTATCATCATTCTTCCATGTTTGTGATTGATTTTCAAAAAATTAGGGATGATGTAAAGTGTTAGGGGAATTTAGGCTTCTATTCCATGTTGGTCCAAATTTTAATTTTTACATTATCTTCTCATGCATTCTTTACATAGTATGATATAGTACAGGGTTAATGAAAACTCATTTTATATACTATTATTAAACTTACATATATATTTATGAGCTCTTCTGACCCTGAAATATCAAATCACCCCTCAGCCCTTTGTTCATGATGTCTTTATCTCTCTTAGATTTTCTTTTAACTTTATCTCTTCTTTGCTTGAGTTGTCCCTTTCATGTGTGACAATTCCATTTCTATGACACTTTTATTTTTAGAAAATGCATTTGTTGTCAACAAATCTTTTCTCAAGAATCTTCACAAACTTTTTTTTCAAAAAATCACATTCTTAACTTGAAACCCTAATAGAATGTGTTTCCTTCATCACGGGTGTGTAAAGAAAGAACTTGAGACCTTTTCTTTGAGGTGGGAACAACTTTGACCTTCCCCTCACAAGGGGGTATTTTCTTCCTTTCGAATTCCTTGATCAAGTGAACATCTTTCGAAAGGATTCTTTGATGATGAATTGATTCAAGAAAGAAACATCTCTTTTGCACTTTCAAATAGCACATCCCTTGAGTGGACCCCTTCCTTCACATTAGGTTCCGAAGGGACCCATTTGAAAATTTCCCAATCTATCGATAGTTTTTGTGGTTGTCCACTTACTTGCCCGTGTGGCTACTCCTGGACATGTTCTATCTACGGGTAAACATGTCACTTTACAGCTATTCCTGTGAAGCCATTTATTTTACTCTACGGAGTCCCCTTCCTTAGGTTTCCTCCATGTGAGATATCTTAGTTTATACCTCCCTATAGGTCTACAAGCCTATAAGGTTCTTCTTCTAATGTTGCTCTATGTGAGAGATCTTGGGGATTGCTCCCCTATAGGTCTGGGGGTATGTAGGGAACTTTTTCTGGATTTCCTTCATATGAGATCTTAGAGGACACCTTCCCTATAGGTTTGTGGGTTTGTAGGGTACTTTTTCTAGGTTTCCTTCATGTGAGAGATCTTGGAGGATACCTTCTATATAGGTCTGCAAATCTGTAGGGTGCTTTATTTGGGTTTCCATCATGTGAGACATCTTGGAGGACAACTTCCTTATAGGTCTGCAGGCTTGTAAGGTGCTTACTCTCTGGGCTTCCTTCATGTGAGAGATCATGGGGGGTCACCTCCTTGCAATTATGTAGGCATATAAGATGCTTTCAATCTACAACTACATAGTTATGTAGGACTATGAAGTCCTTTGCTTACCCTATGCTTTCAAGTTCACCAGATTTTGGTCTCCCTCCTTGATGGTTCAGGTATAAAATTCTAACCCTATTCACTCTTCAATCTACTTTACTGAAGCACTCATCAGTAATTTTTCTTGCTAAAGTGGGGGAAAATGTATAGGAGTGAATTTGCACCCCTTACGAAAATTCCACTTTTGTATATCCCCACCTTAGAAAACCAAATCCGAAAGTGAAATTCCACATGAGCTTGTTGACTTCCTTCCACTTGGAAACTTTCCTTTGTGTTAGTGGAAAAATATTTTCTAGGACACACGTACGAAACACAGACATTCCTGCAGTGCACTTACGTCCCTAATAGATTCCTATGTCTGAAGCTAGCAGAGGCATTACACTTCCTATTTGGAATGGTTTGTAATGTCCCTATTTGACCAACTAACCCAAAAAATGGAAGATTCTCTTCTTTCTCCTTGAAATTCTTCCATTATCATTCCATTTCATCCTCTAAGCATTCAACTCATCCTTTTCTTGCATTGTCAAGGATTCTCAACCTTCATTTTCACTCTCAACAACACTCCAACACTCCATTGTAGCAACAACACTCTATCAATTCCATCAAGCAAGTGTCAAACAAGCCATTGCAGCAGAGGTTTGAGTTCTTACAACACCTCCCTGCATCACAATCGAGGTTATGGTGATTGTTCAAGCTCTCTTTCTCCATCATTGGCTAGTGAGTTCTTGGTGGAGGTTCTAATGTTTTCACTCCTCTCCTTTACAATTTGGTTAAGTCATTGGGTATATGCAAAATCATCATGGAAAAAACAGGGCCTTAAGTGGCAAAAAATTTAGAAAAATCAAAGTTAGGCAACTTGACATAAAAATTTGAATAAGTTATCTATATTATTTCAAAAATATGTAAGAATAAAATCTATAAAAATTGAATGTAGTTTCTAAACTAATAGGTTTATTTAAAAATAAATAAAATCTATTTGGTGAAAATTTGAAATTTCAATGCAAAGAGTACTTAAATTTTAGGGAAAAATAAGAAGTAGGTGTCTATCTAGCCATCCTAACCATAATAAAATGATAATATTTTTTATAATATTTTATTAATAAGTAGAGGACTCATGTCGAGATGTGATGCATATTTTTTGTAATTTTTTTCCAAGTAAATAATTAATTATGAATTTTTTATTACAACTTTTAAAAAATATAAAAAACTCATATGTCTGACCACCTTAACTTGGTCAAAACTTCATGAAATTTAATTTTTTCTTTTTTTAATCCTAGAGTATGTGAAGCATAGAATGTGACTACCGTTTGAAAGTTATAGATGTTTTTCAATCAGCCTATCAATCGGGACTTTAGTCGTAATTCTAATAGAAAAATGAATAATAATAATTTATTAAATTCAAATTAAACATAATTTATATTGGTGGAAAGCTGAGAATCTCCTCTAAAAACCCTTTTCATTTCATCAATTTTGTGTTAAAAAAAGGTCATCAGCCACATACCCTACAAATACCCATAATATTGCCACTTTTTGGCCCATCATGATCCTGCACATACCCAGCTATATATTGTTTTGTAGTGTTATCCACATGCTTTCTTTCTTTACTTATTTATCATACATTTCTCTATCATTTCTATTTGGTTTTTTGTGGAGTTGGAAACACCAAAACGGGGGTCTGACTAAGGTATGCCCCTATACAACCCCAACAAATTTCCCCTCTTTCTTGTGTGTAGGAGGACGCACACTTGGAGCTAGCTAGTGAACAAACACTTTTGTGAGATTTTTTTCATCACCTTGGTTCTAGTTTATTTACTTTATCATTTCATTATTTACTTTGCATACTTTCTCATTATGTTCTTACCATCTAGATTGTACTAGCTAGGTTGTTAGTAGATCTTTTTGGCAGTTTCTCCATGTTCATCATTTTTTGGCTATACGGACACTAGTGCACCATGTTGACATCCTAGAATTGTGTTGCCATACTTGGACAAAGAGCTTTATGAGGCATAGAACCAACTCCAAAAAGCTAGCTCACCTAGCCCAAACTAAATTTCAGGTCTGCAAAGTGATTGAAGGACTTTATAGTCCTCATCATTCTTGTCCTTTGCATCAAACACCCCTTTAGAGTGAGGTAAGTTAGGGAAGCCTTCCACTCTTGGATCTTTGTGACCTAGGGCCTTGACATGGTTGGTCCCCCTCTCTTACACTTGGCTTGATGTATTTCTAATAAAGGGAAATCTAGAATCACCTTTTTATCATTATCTAAGGGAGCCAAAATATTATCATTTTCTTGCATCATGATATCCTCCCTAGGAGGAGAATTTTTAGGACTACAAACAAAATTTTCTTGACATTCAAGGATTGCTTCTTCTAAAATGACTTAATCACAAGTAAGGGAGTTATCAATGGTTATATTGTCTTGTTTATTAGTGATGGCATTTTGTTGTTCCATAATGTCTTCCCTAGGGGGGGAGAGACAAATAGGATTCTTGTGGCTCTCATTTCTTTCTCTTGGAAGCCTTGCAACATGAGCATGAAGTATGAATGGTTGTGTTTGTTGTTTATATGTTTTCATTGATGTCAACATGGTAATAAATACATGGTGTTGACTATATGGGATGTTTTCTTGGTTTACCAGAAGTTGTTCTCTTTCGGTAATACTCATCTGTGATGGATCAATATGCTGGTATTTGAGTCTGAAACTCATCACAAGATCTAATATGACTATAATCTCCAACCCATATTTTATTGACTCATTTAGACTACTTGTTCTTGGATCTTGAGATGTTTTATTGTATATGAATAGAAATTTATCTCTGATAGAGTTCAACTTTGTATCCTACTATTGTTTTATGTGTGGTGTACTATGTGGGAGAATCTGCTTTCTATTAAGGTAAAAAATCTTATATTGCGGTTGTGCTAACAGTCTCTTTACTAATAGTAGGATGGGAAATTAATGTCTTCTCAAATCCGAAAGGTATTTGCTTTGAGGATTTTTTGCTGGTTTGAAGAATTTTGTTCTTTATTATTGGCCAACTCAGTAAATGCAATATATTATGAAGACTAAAAGTTGACTTGGCATAATTCACTACATGGATGAAATGTGTGAATCTTATATGGTGTTGGCCTAATTGATGAATAAGATATTCTTGTATATATAGAAGATAATTTGAGGATTGAAGTAGAGGAGGAAGAGAGCAAGAAAGGAAAAGTGTGAGTGTGTATGTGTGAGAGAAAGTGAATAGGAGAGAAGATCATAGCCTAAATTCTTTATCAGTAGTATAGATTTGTTGAGCAATGCAATGCTTTTAATTCTAAGCTTCAGTGGAACTGAACCCTACACATTGAAGGAATATTCCATCAGTTCATTATTTTGGCAGTGATCCACTATCATTGTATCTTGGCAGTGAGCCATCTTTTGTATTCAAGTTGTGAGCCTTTTAAGGAAAGTGAGACCTCATAGTGAGCCATCTTTTGTATTCAAGCTATGAGCCTTTTAAGGATAGTGAGACCTAGCAGTGAGCCCCATAATATTTTGTATCCAGATATAATATCTTGTGAGTTAACCCTCACAGTTATTTTTCCCATTCTAGGTTTTCCATGTAAAAATCTTGGTGTTCATGTGTGTGTTTCATTGACTTGGTTTTATGTTATTTCTTTCTTATTCAGTCAAAGTAGTAATAATGATTAAGTGGATTTTATTATTGGTTTGTGGAATATTGATTCACCCCCCTCTCAGTATCCTAGATGTTCAACACTTTCTTCTTCACAACTAGGAGAGATATTAGGAGAAGGTTAAATGTGATTATCATCATTTTCCATGATTTTATTCTTGTTTTCTAAGGTCTTATTCTCTTGTGCCCTAATATCTACCCTAGTAGGAGAGCTTTTATTGGAGTAATAAACAAGATGCTCCTCACATTCCATGGTTAAGTTTTTTAAAGTACTTCACCACAACTATGGGAGGCATCAAGAGAAGGAGAATCATGCTTTCCAATGATTGGATCTTTTCATTCAAATAGATCTTTCCAAATGGTAGGAGCATTCGAAAAGGGAGTAATGAGACTATTATGAGTTTTAAGTATATCTTCTAACGAAAAACTATCATCTTCATTACTATGAAAGATATTAGGAGAAGATCCAATGTGATTATCATGGTTATCTACAATTACACCCTTATCCTCTATAATTTCTTCCCAAGTGGGAGAAGTAGAATTATCAAAGCTTTCAATTATTAGATCTCTTAACACCAACATGTCCTCCACACAAATTCCATTTTCATGGTCATTTATGATTGTAGCATTCTCAAAAGTAGGGGAAGTGTCGGGAGAGGAATGTAAACTAAGTAAAGTGGTAGCAATGAATTCATCATCTATTGTTATACTATCTTCCCAAGGGGAATGAGGAGAAGGGAAAACAAGACCTTCATGATTCTCAATGATTGCATCTTCTTTCACCAAGATACCTTCATCACTAGAAGGAGAGGTGTCAGGAGAAAAACAACAATGATCATCATGAATGTCAATGCTTATATCTTCTTCTATCACATCATTCCCAAAAATAGGATAGATAAGAGGGGGTGTAGGTTTATTGAAAGCATCAACACTTCCACTCTCTTGTACTAAGAGACTCTCATAACTAGGGAATGAATTGAATGAATGGCTAACATGCTTATTGACTAAATTTTTCTTTGCAAAATAGGAAAAGACCGAAACTAACATTTTTGAAAAATAATCTATGCAAACTAAAAATGCAATGTATAGACTTAAAATGAAATGCAATTTTTAGTTTTCAAACAAGGTAATTTACTGATTACACTATACCATGTTCAAAAAATGAAATGTTGTAATTGTAAATTTGGAATTAAGCAATGCATGAAATGGACCAATTTAAGCTAGATTTAGTGAAATGCATGTAGCAAAAACTCTACCAACTGAATCAACTAACCAATGGCAGAAAACATAAGTTTAGTAACAAGGATTTTAATGTTATAAATGATAGTTTCAGATAGGCACTGGGACTGATTCACCCAAGGTGGCAAGTGAGTCCCAGTAGGGATTTGTTTCAAAAATTTCAAAAAAAAATAATTGATTTTTTATGTTGTATGATTTGTAACCTAAGTGAAAATGTAGTTTTTAGATTATTTTCAATGATTTGAGATGCAAAAATTCAACCTATATTCACTTTCACTAATGCAAAATTTTAGAAACCCTAAAATTAACTAATGCAAATACTAATGGAAATTTAATGCAAGTTAGATCTAGGATGATGATGGACTCCACATCAGAAAAAAAAAGGTATTCTAAATGTAGGTTCACCAAAATGAAATGATGAAAAAATTTTATGGTGCTATCATATGGTTTTAGGACATAGAGCAAACCCTCTTCTCCAATTTCATTCAAGGGTAACCCTAGAGATCTCAATCCAAAGGAGAAAGAGATCTTGCAATAGGGTTGTCCTAGGGGCTGAATGTAAACTAATGAGGGGTTCACCACAAAGTTAAAACTTGGAAAAGATAATAAAATGCAAGATGAAATCAAAAACCCAAATATGATGCAGACTTGAACTAAATGAACTAAAAATGCATATAAATCAAAACAAAAAGGTGTCAAATCATAAGTGTGCACCTAAAAACTTATAGATACTTGAATGAAGACTATAAATTCTAAAAATCCTAAAATTTAGGTCTACTGGGACTCATTTTCCAATTTGGGCGAATCAGTTCTAGATTTGGGTTTTTGTATAAGAACAAGTTTCTCAAAAAAGGGTATCTAAAACTGTAAAAAATATAAAAATTGACCTAAACTGGGACTCATTCACTAGAAATGGTGAATGATTCTAGTTAGGGTTTTTTTGAACTTTAGAATCTAAATCTAGCCTTCAATTTTTTCTCTTTATGTTCCTCTTTGTTTCCAAATCTGAAACCCTGACTTTGGGGTTGTAGGTGACTTTTTGGTGAAGGCTACAACCATGTAAGTGGGGAGACAATTCCCAAAACTTTCTCCAAGCTTGTAACCTAATATTTAATGATCTTCAAGTCTTCAAAGCACCTATACATACAATCACACAAAGAGAGAGAGAGAGAGTGCATATTCATTCTTAGAGAATAGGGATTTTCCTTGGTCAAACCCCTTCTAGGTAATTAAACCAAACAATGAGACAATGAAATGAAGGAATGAAACATGAAACAAAGAAAATGAATCATGAATAATAATACCTTGAATGTTTCCTTGTAAATGATGTCTTATAAATTTTCAACTCAACATCAAATGGCCATAAAGGATGTGGACCTTGATCTCGACAATTTAGGTGTAGACCAATGCTTAGTCTTGGATCTTCAATGCTACATCACAAAACTAGATCTTGATAACATTATTGATGCTTGATATGTTTAACATGATGATGGATCTTGAATTGCTGCAATAATTGATGAGTTCTACCCCTAAATGCCTTAAAAATGATCTTGAATGCTCTATAGATGATCTTGTGAAGTCTTGGAATGCTTAACTCTTGAATGATTGACTTGATAACCTAAATACTTATGTGAAATAGTGATTTGAAAACTCATTTTTATAGGAAATCCATCTAATATCCTATGTATTATATCCCAAAGGCTGACATACATAAAATTTGAAATTAAAACCTATTTTTTCTCGCTCAAAACCTTGAAAATAGGTCAAATGGGATTCATTCACCATCTGTGGTGAATAGGTCCCACCTGGATGGGAATCATTCACCCAAAGTGGTAAATAGGTCCCACAAGGCCTATTTTGTTTGCTAAAGTGTCAAGGAGTGTGTAAATTAAGCTTATTTGTTGATATTATTGAGTTTTTTTATTGAAATATGCCTCATGATGCACAATATAGGGTCATCGCGGCCTATTAATGATGATATAAAGGTCATAAATGCAAGAAGTACCAAAATTCAATGTGAAAGTGTAAATAAATATGCTTTACATTATTAAATTAAGGAAAATTTGGGTCAATTTCTTTTAAGAGGGCCCTAAATCCTATGTGAATGTGTAAAACACATTATAACACTAGATTTGGTCTATTTAGTTTACAAGCCTCCTAAATTAAATGTAAAGGTGTCAATAAATACACTTTACAACACCGAATTAGGGAAAAGTTAAGTTTATTTAGCTTTAAAAGGGTCCCAAGACCTAATGTGGATGTGTAAAACACATCACAACACTAGATAAAGGTGATATTGAGTCTAATTTATCATTAATTATTCCAAAATTTAGGTGAAATTGTACCATTTCCAAGGAGGGTGGGTCATTTTCTATCATTACATGTGTATATTTTTTTACACTATAGGAACCCTCAACTTTTGGAAAATCCACAAAACTAATTTCAAAATCCTCAACCAAATTTGAAGCAACAAAATCAAAAACACTTGGCCACAACAAAAATTCCAAGGACCTAACTAAAATTCTCAATGGCCACCTCAACAAAACAAATGGCAGCCCCAGTGGTAAAGAGGCCAACAATCGCAAAACCAAAACATGAATTACTATTAGCCACAAAAAACCTTCTAGCCACAATAACAATCCATTATTCCAAACCCAACAAATCCATCACCACAACCACCTAGAGCACCTTAGCCACTAGCCCAACATGCACCTAACCCAAATAAAAATCTTATTCAACAAGCCTATACTAACAAATCTATTCAATACCCTACTTATGTGGTAGAGGTGAGTGATATCCACCTTAGATCATGGAAAACATTGGTTGAGCCCTCATCCCTTCAAATCACTGAATTGATTGATGAGGAACCCCTAGTAGAAAGCTTAGACAATCCACCTTTGGAGCCTATGTCAAATCAAGCTAGCCAAACTAATTAAAGTCCAAAACCTCCATTTTCTGGGAGATTAGTTGTTCAAAGGCATCAAACACAAGTTGAAACTAATCTATTAGGTCATCTTAAAGATATTTCCATCAAAATCCCCCTATTTCAGGAAATCAAGGAGGTACCTATTTATACAAAAATAGTGGGAGAACTTTGCCTGAGAAATATAGGAAGGAAGAGAAAAGATCCTCAAACTGTACATACATCTTAGGAAAACTTTCAAATATTATGTTAGGAAATATAATTGTCCCTAAGTATGTAGATCCTAGGATTCCTTTAGTAGATGTCAAGATAAATGGAACTTTCATTAAAAATACCTTGATTGACTTGGGAGCACCTATTAATGTGATGACTAAGGAAACAATGTAACTATTATAATTAATGGAGCCCAGACCTACCCCCACTTTCCTATAGTTGGTAGATAGGTCAATAGTTAAATCTGAGGGCATCATTAAGGACTTAGTCATAACACATGATTCATGTGAGTACCATGTAGATATCATGGTGTTATAGTCTAAATATAATTGTGTAGGATAACCCCTCATCCTAGGAAGACCATGGATAGAAACAACAAATGCATTTATAGGTTTCAAGTATGAGAATATGATTATCCCTAATGGGAATGTGACCAAGAATTTGGACCTTTTTCCACCAACTCAGCCACATGCAAACTTAGAATAGACCAATTGGCCTACCCCAGATGAAGAAGACCAGTATTCCTTGCAAACCCTCATGACCATAGAATGCAGCCCTTTGTTAAACAACCAAGATGAGGATGACTTAATATAAAACATCATACAAAATAACTATGGTAGGGTCCCACAACAATAGGATTTCTCGGTCCATGTTTATAATAGCCTTTGTAGAATGTTATCCTTACCAGTTCATCTTAGTCAATCTCCCAAATTTTATGTACTTTTCTACCACAACAATGTGCCTTAGATAGTAGGAATTGACCTTGCATTAGTTCAAGAAACATCCCAGACATTGGAAATTATGCCAGGTAATATGTTGAATGTTAACAATGAATTAACTACCACACAATAGACTTACCTAACCATTGTGTTGAAGGCACACACAATAGCCTTTGCATGGGATTACCAAGAAATGAAGGGGATTGACCTAGCCTTGGGTATGCATAGGATATAGATCAATTATGGTTTTAAACCCATAAGGAAACCCTAAAGGAGGATGAACCATGTACTTAGAGATATAGTTAAAACAAAATTACAAAAATTGCTTGATGTAGGATTCATCTATCCTATTTTTGATAGTCAATGGGTGTCATCTCTAGTCATTGTACCAAAGAAAGGAGGAAATTGGAGAGTGTGTGTGAGTTATAGAGAATTGAATGTTTCCACTAGGAAGGACCACTTTCCACCACCATTTATCGACCAAGTACTTGATTCACTAGCAAGGAAAAATTACTTCTCTTTTCTAGATGGATTTTGTGGCTATAACCAAATTAAGATAGCTCTAGAGGACCAAGATAAGACAATTTTTGCATGCCCTTGGGGCACATATGCTCATTCTATCCTACCATTTAGGATATGTAATGCTCTAGGAATTTTCTAGAAAGAAATGTTGAGTATCTTCTCATATTTTTCACATGATTCCATGGAAGTCTGGATGGATAATTTCACAACTTATGGGTATACATATGATGAAGTAGTAGGTAAATTGGAGAAGGTCCTAAAAAAGGTGTCAAGAAAATAATAATTTATCACTGAGTCATAAAAAATGTTTCATAATGATGACAAAAGGAATTTTAATAAGACATTCAAGACTCAAGAAAACTTGTGGCCCCACTATTTTTTCTACTCACAAAAGATGGAAAATTTGAGTGGATAGTTGTTTGTCAACACTCTTTTGAAACACTCAAGGAAACATTAACCAAATAACCTATCTTGAGAGGGCCAAATGGGACCTTACCTTTCAACATCTATATATATGCTTCTAATTTTTCTATAGGGGCAATTCTTGGATAGAAGGACATAAACAAAGAGTATGCCATATATTACATTTACAAGAATCTACAAGGAGTATAACTCAATTATTCAGTGACAAAGAAAGAGATGTTGGTAGTTTTTTATGTAATAAATAATTTTAGATAATACATCACATGATATTTTGTGTTCATACACATTGATCACATAGAAATTAGGTATTCAATGAATAAACCAATGGCTAGTTGTAGGCTTTTCAGATGGTGTTATTTCTCTAATAACTTGAAATATCCATAGTGGATAAGCTAGGTAAAGAAAATGTAGTTTCATATTTTCTATCAAGGCTACAAAGTGAATAAGTATAAGATTTCGATGATTCCCTTCTAGTTGAGCATTTATTTTATCTATCTCTACATACACCCTGATTTGATGATATTTCCAACTATCTAGTAGCAGGATAGACACCACCTCATTTCTCACTTAGAGAAAATAGATAATTGATTCATAAAAAAATCCCTATTAATGGATAGTTGGTTACTTATTCTACACAAAAATAATAATAATGAGAAGATTTATTAGAGAACATGGGGTCTATGATATCATTAGAGCATATCACGATGAACCCTATGGAGGGCACTTTGTAGGAAAAAGGACATCACTAAAGATTCTCAATATTGTCTATTATTCACCAACTCTTCATAAGGATGTCATAAAGTATACTAGGAGCTATAATAGGTGTTAAAGAGTGGGAAGACCAATAAGGAAAGATGAAATTCCATTACATCCATACTTTGCACTAGCACCATTTGATAAATAGGGGTTAGAATTCATTGGACCCATCTCGACAACATAAAAAAATAAGGAGTATATATTGGTATGAACAAATTATCCTACAAAGTGGGTAGAAGTTAAGGCATTGCAATTTGCAAGAGATGGGGATGTTGTAAAATTTCTATATAAAGACATATTTATAAGTCATAGAATGCCAATGGAAATTGTCATATATTTCAAGGTCCCTAGCTTACATTAGAGCTAGTCACCAAATTGACAAAAGAGTACAAGATTAGACACCAAAAGTCTACACCCTGTCACCCTCAAGCCAATGGGTAGGTAGAAGTGATAAATAGAGAAATTGAGAACATCCTGACCAAGACAATACAAATTCATAGGAAGGATTAGGAAACTAGACTATTAGAGTAGTTATGACCTATAGAACAAATTGGAAAACTACTATAAGGTTTACACCATATGAGTTGGTGTACAAAAAGAAAGTAATTTTCCCTATAGACTTTGAGTACAAGATATTGAGGATAGCAGTAACATTGGGAATGGAATTGACAACAACACAAAAGGAGAGATTACATAATTTGAATGCACTTGATGAAATCAGAATGGGAGCTATTTACCACATTGAATTTTTTCAAAAGAAAAGAATTAAATGGCATGATCAATTTAACAAAACAAAAGAATTCAATGTAGGAGACTAGGCTTTGCTTTATGACTCTAGATATAAGGACTACAAGGGGAAATTATAAACAAGGTGGCTTGGACAATATAAGATCCAATAGGTTTCATAAATGGGATAGTCCAATTGTAGATAATTGTTGTAGTTGAATTCTCACTACTAGTTCATGGACACAGGCTAAAGCTTTACAAGAAGTTATTATAGAAGGAAGATTTCATTCTTTCATCAATTCAGAAGTATGGACCTCATAAATTTTTAGCATCAGATAGTACAATTTCCACAACTAAATTAGTTGGTAAGCTACATAGCTCACCCACTAATATTTCACAAGAATAATTTCACACATAAATATCACATGCACACACTACACAAGTGACAACAATAACCCATTCATTTTTATCTCTTACATTCAAATTAGCGAGGTCCTATAGCTTCATGCCTAAAAGTGACATCCTTCAGAAAAGGGACCTATTACTAAAGGCACTAGTAGCAATTACTTTCCAGTCATTTCAAAATTCCCTACTGACTCAATTGCATCTCTATACATTCCAATACATCCTTTCTCAACCATCATTTACACCCATGTAGTCATATCATTTATTGCCAATTACAATTAAGAACTTATCAACTCCACATGAGCTAACTTTTAGTTCCTTACAATTTTACAAGTACTATTAATTTTCCATAATTTAGATTATATTTACTTTTATACATATTTACATATTAAATATTGCATGATTTGTATCAATTTTTAATATTTCTATGATATATCATCAAACCTCTCTACCAAGAAACATATAATAAAGTGTGCACACTTAATACATTTAGTTGGGGGGGAGGTAATGTTTTTCTTCTTTATTTTTAAAATAAAAACCATTTTGCAACCTTTCACCAATTTTTTTTCCCTATTTTCAAATAACATAAGCCTAGAGGGGACGAGAATGGTAAGAACCAATTGCATTAGGAAGATACAATATACTAGAAGTGGTATAGTAAGAATAATAAGCACAAATAAAAATAGAACAAAGTAGAATTGAGAAGGATTAGAGCATAATTAAAGAATTGAATATACTACAAAGAATAGAGCATCACCATGGGTGGTGATATTATTCAAAGGGAACCAACAACTCATATCCAGCTGTTGGAAGATAGAATGGTGTTACCTATTTTTCAGCATGCTAATTAGATGGAATACTTCTTGAAGCTTACAGATTTCATTGAAGTTATGACACAACACTTTGTTGCTACCTTACAAAATAATGAGGTGGTTATAAGAGGTTTGAAGGTGGATGCTTCTGAGGCCTTCATTGTTGACAATAAGGATTGAGGAAATAACAAATACAATTGCAAAAATACTGAAATACAATCCTCTTGCTAGGGTGTATACATTATTTTTACAAGAAAAGTACTTATTTTTCTACTTCAGTTAATTAATCACTCATTTACCAATTGCTATGAATAGAAAATTGGAGTTTTAAAATGCTATTGTTGATACTACAACAAATATGCAAGATCAACTTTGTGAGTTTTACTTACATAATCTTGATTTGTCAGATGTGATAGAATGGAACCCATTAATGTTTGTAGGTAATTTGCAAGTTAAATCATTGGGATCTTATTTCATAAATGAGAAAAAAAGAGGTGAGATAATGTAATATTATGTTGAAAGATAAAAATCTATTACTCTGCATATTTAAAAGGAGTCAAAATATCCTAGTGCAATCATAGAAGAATGGAAAAATCTCCTAAATTATAAGGGTACAAGAAGAAAAATTATAAACATTATAGAGAATAACTATGCTAGGATGCAACAACTAGCTACAAGACTCATTCACCATGGCTTCAAGTTTGTGTAGTGTTGAAAAATGTCATTGGTAACATTTTCACACTTGTTTGGGCCCTCCTTGTAAAATTGAGCCTAATGATGCCTCGACTTAGTGTTGTAATGTGTTTAACACACTCACATTAGATCTTGGGCCCTTGTGAACTAATGAAGATAAATGGTACCTTGCTAAAGTGTTGTAACAAACTTTCACACTTTTCTAAGGTTTTATTAATTAACTAAACCCAATGAATCTCTTTTTAATCAAAATTAACCTTAATCATGCCTTATTTGGAGTGTTGTAAAGTGTTACAACACACTTTCACACTTTTTGAGGGTTTTCATTCATAGTTGAGCTTCTTTATGTTTTAATTGCCCTTATTTTGCATCCACAAGCCCCATTTAATTCATATTTTCAAGGATAATCGTAAAAAAAATTAATATCCAATCTTAATTTAGGTGTTTCATGTTGAATGGACCCATATTTAGTCATCTGGGACTCATTCACCACCTTGGGAAAATGAGTCCCACCTAGGTTTTTGGGTTCCAAACTTGTTTTAACACCTTTCTAAGCATTTTTTAAAATGGTCCCATAAACTATGCCTAATGGGACTCATTCACCACCTTGGGAGAATGAGTCCTATGTGGCCCAAAACCA
Organism: Sequoia sempervirens; assembly: GCA_007258455.2. Classification (NCBI taxonomy): domain Eukaryota; kingdom Viridiplantae; phylum Streptophyta; class Pinopsida; order Cupressales; family Cupressaceae; genus Sequoia; species Sequoia sempervirens. Next base: position 19,900 of record VDFB02282860.1, on the reverse strand, counting down.
AAATTAATTCAAATTTTTGGTGGTATTTTATCCTCCTAGATCTGATGTTGGCTTGTAGTGTTGTAATTTTGGGAATTCTTGCATAATTAAGTATAAATACAAGTCTCTTTCACTCATTTTACAACTAGCAAGTTGAATGAGCAGTCTTATAGAAAAATTGAGTTCACAAGAGAATTAAATCTTTCACAACAACATTCAAGGGAATATTATCAAACATTTTAGAGCATTCTTCAAGCATCAAGTATCATGTCAAAGACTTCATGCATCATATTTGTTTTGGAGCTAACAATTATGATGTAGGGTTTCATGATTCAAGCCAGCATTTCATTCAAGATCTACATCCATTGGAGCCATTGCATACATGTGTTGAAACACTTAATTAATATGGTTTGGTGAGTTGCAACATTATATTTTGTTCATTCATCATTCCCCATTCCTCTTTCATTCTATTTCAAGGTTTTATTACCAAAATCGTGTTTGACGAAGGAAAACCCCTATCCACTAACAAAACAACATTTTCCCCTCTCTTTAGTGTGTGATTTGCAGGTTTAGATTGAGGAAACATTGAAGAGAAAGCTTGAAGAAATTTTTTTAAGTTCCTAAAAGTTTTCAAAATTGTCTTCAAGCATTGGAGAACATTGGAGAGCACCTACAAGTTGATTTATAGAGATTCAAATCCAAAAACCTGAAGAAGCACATTGAGAAGACTGAGAAAAGCATATTCAGATCCTAAAGTTTTAGAAAACCCTAACTAGATTGATTCAACACTTATGGCGAATAAGTCCTACATTTGGTCAAATTTCATATTTTTGCAAATTCAAATTCCTATTTTCCAAATTCATGTCCCTACAAAGAAACCTATATTTTGGACTGATTCACCCAACTTGGTGAATGAGTCCCAATCAACATTAAAGTCAAAATTTCCAACATTTTAGACTCCCTTCCAACCATCTTTGTATTCTCAAGTGCATACAATTCGTCTTATAGTTTGTTACTCTATTTTATTTGCATGTCTAGGTCATCTAGTTAAATGTTGCATTGAATTAGGGTTTAGTATTTCATCTTGTATTTCATTTGTCTTTCCAAGCCCTAGCTTGATGGTGAACCCATCATTGGTTTGTATTTAGCCCCTAGGAAAACCCTATTGTAAGATCTCTTTCTCCTTTGCATTGAGATCTTGAGGTTTGTTCTTGAATGAGAGAGAGTGAAGATTGTCATTCTAGGTCCTAAACTCTAGAAAGCCATATGATTTTCCACCTTTTAGTTTATAAAAGAAAGATGGAAAACCACACTCCCTATACAAATTTTTAGCCATGCTTGAAATATCTCATGGATACATAGAAGTTGCCAAAGAAATTGGACTCATATAGTTACCTTTGACCATTCATCCACCCATGCTCCTTTATCCAATGCCACAATAGATAAGGGAGAAGAATGTAGAATGGGAAGAGGCATAACATTTCAAATGGGCAAGGCTTTCATGTTATGGGGGATACTACTTGAGATAGAAAAATGAGTGGGTGTAGTTGTAGATTTCAGGGAGATGACTTTACAGTACAATCTCTGCCCTTGAAAGATTTCTTAAGGAAAAGAAATTGCTCTAGTTGGGGGGAATGATGATCCCAATTAAAAGATAATTTTCTCTTTTTTAGTTATATATTTTAGACATTTTAAGCTGATTATTTCATATAGATTCCTAAACTTATATACCCTTTTATATCCTTCACACAAACTAAACTAGATTTTGTTGGATGGAAATATGATGATGATATGTTGGTAATTGCATGGTTAATTATGAGAATGTGTAATTTATTATTATTAATAGTTTGTATGTGTTAGATCAACTAAATTCTTGTAGCCCAAAAGTTAGAGCAGGCATACTGTAACCTAAAACAACTACTAAAGCTCAGTCTACAACCAAAGGATCATGAGTAGCAGGGAAGAATTTAGATTGATGAATGTGCAATAGTTCTAGAATAAATGAAGGTGGTTGATGAATGGGTCAACTTGTGAGTCACCAAGACAATAAATAAACATATCAAAGGAATAATGGGGGTATGTGCAGGATCATCATCGAAAAGATAGGCCCTTAAGTGGCAAAAAATTCAGAAAAATCAAAGTTAGGCAACTTGACGTAAAAAATTTAATAAGTTATCTTTATTATTTCAAAAATATGTAAGAATAGAATTTGTACCAAATTGAATGTAGTTTCTAAACTACTAGGTTTGTTTAAAAAAACTAAAAATCTATTTGGTGAAAATTTGAAATTTCAATGCAGTGGTACTTAAATTTTAGAGAAAAATAAAGTAGGTGTCTGTCTAACCACCCTAACCACAATAAAATGATAATATATTTTTATAAGATTTTAGATATAAGTAGAGGACTCATGCCCTAATGTGATGCATATTTTTTTATAATTTTTTTCAAACTAAATAATTAATTATGAATTTTTTATTACAACTTTTTTAAAAATATAAAAACTCGTGTGTCTGACCACCTTAACTTGGTCAAAACTTCATGAAATTCATTTTTTCTTTTTTTAATCCTATAGTATGCGAAGCATAGAATATGACACATGTTTTGAATTCAAAAAATGTGATACTGTTTGAAAGCTATAGATGTTTTTCAATCAACCTATCAATTAGGACTTTAGTCATAATTTGAATAAAAAATGAATAATAATTATTTATTAAATTTAAAATAAAGCATAATTTATATCGGTGGAAAGCTGAGAATATCCTTTAAAAACCCTTTTCATTTCATCAATTTTGGGTAAAAAATAGTCATCAGCCACATACCCATCATATTGCCACTTTTTGGCCCATCATGATCCTACACATACCCATGGGTCAATACCATTATGCTCTTATGACAGTTTGACTATTTCTCTATCAAAACCATTTTAGCAAGAGTGTTATTTCTATTTCTCTTCTATTGTTCTTTAAAATAAATTTATGTTGTACAAGACTCATTTACCTCATATTCATGAGGACAGTGGACACTAGCATTTAGTTTTGTATTTTAGTTTTTGTTTTGAATTTGTATGCAAATGAATCTCCTCCCACACCTATATCTAGGGCTGGATGGTTGAGGAGTAAATTTAGTTGGAGATATAGTTATAATTATAGTTAAAGTGTATTCTTAGTTTTCTACAAGTTTATTGTTGCAATGAATATGAATTTTTGAATGAGAAATCTATTGGATATTCCTGTTATATTGTAAGTGTTTAGTTTTCAATGCAATAAAGATGTTTTCAATCTACTATTATGATTAGTTGATTTAGCATCTTGTATTTGGCTTATCTCATGGGTACAATAGCTTGATCAAGGGCCAATCAATGTACTATCCACCCACTTAAATTTATGTCTTTATAATAGATTTTTTAATTTGAATTAGCTTCAAAATAGACTCATGGTTGTATGCATGATGTGTCATTACTTTGAGTCAAAACCCGAGGTATAGTCAATTAGATAAGTTGTGTAGATCCAATAGTTAGTGGTATAGTTTATTGTAGAGATCATTTTAACCATTAAGTAGTTACAGTATTAAGTCGAGATTACCCATAGCATAGGTGCAAGATTAAGTTATTCACTTTATTTTATGTTTTAAGGTTTACTTCATTTTCAAGTATTCCATGTTTTCATGCACATGTGTAAACCACCTATACTTGATGATATAGGTTGTATAGAATTTTTGGGTGCACATATAGTGCCAACATCATCAAAATTTTATGTAGCCCTGGTTGATAATTAAATGGAGCCTTGTGAGGGTTTAGTGGGTTGTTCAGCAAGGAACCACCTTTAAATTATGTGTCTAACACCAACTTGACTGAGCATTAGTTTTGTCTTACACTCCCCAAGTATCACTTTAGGGGGGGTGATAGTGTGAATAATTAACCAATTCACTATACTTAAGTGTACTTAGCTGGATGGGGTACAACATCTTATCTAACTGAATGTGCAACCTTTAAACCACTTGAGGTTACCAAGTTTCTTGGTAAACCTCATGCACATACCTTTCAATGTTGTAAGACTTTACATCTCACCTCAAAGATCAGCCAACACTTGGCACACAAGGTTGATGACTTGGTCAATTAGGTTATTGGTTTGCACACTCCAAGTGTTCCTAAGGTTGAAACCTATAGGACACTTTTCTACTCTTTTGTGCCACTTCATGGGGTACTTTTCAATCCATCTCATAGGTGGATCGCCTCTTCCTTTCTTATATATGCAAGGCTTTGTACTCAATGTAATTTGGGTCATCTAAATACACTATTACATTATTCACTGTGCTTGTCATTTTATCTCCTAGATCTTCCTAATTCTAATATAATGATTCTTTGTAAGTTGAATAAAATATATTGGAGAATAAATTCACCTCTATCCACTTTGAAAGTGGAAGAAAAGTAGGTTCAATTTGATTGTGGGAGAGTTAGAATATAGTGGAAGTTCTAGCATGCAAAGAAATATAACTTTGTAAGCATACAACCATAGATTTTGATGAATATGAGTACTTAAAAATTTAGGGAAGCTCCTTCTCAAGGAAAGATATTACAGTTTTTTTTAAGGTCACAATATACAACCTTAAGAAAGAGGCCACCAATTTTTGACAAAGGTAGATTGTAGGTAGAAGCTCGACCATAAACCATCTATTAGATTTTATAAGGAATTATATCCTTGAAGAATTTATAGCTGCTAAAGTTGGAAGGAAGAAGATTAGTAATTGCAGCCCTAAAAAAAGTCACCTAGTCAAAAGTAAAATGTCACAGCCTTGGAAAAAATCATTTAATAGGCATGGAAACAAGAAAAAACATCACTCAACCTTAAATTATCATTTTAATTGGTAAAAATTATAGTTTTAGGGCAACTAAGATGATTCCTTTTGTTCATGATATGTTTGGTATTTAGTTCAAAATGCATTTTTAGATCCCATAGGTCAAGTTCTTGTAGTATCATAAATTGTTACCCCTAAAAATTTCACACTAGATTGGACACCCTATTTTGTACATACAATTAATTAGACTCATAATTTTCTCATTTTGAGTCTATATTGGGAAAATACATTTAGCTTCCCAACATCCCTAGCACTTTGATCCAAAATTATTGGACACTAGTGGGGGTGCCCTATTCCTATGAATGTGTTTTCTAGAAGTTATCACCTTTAGTGTCAATATTTGATGTTTTAAAATGACCCCAGGTTGGCCTAAGACTAGAAAAACCAATTGGGATGAATATGTAAAAAACGTTCCCTCTCATTTTAACAAGAACACTCTATTATAAACTATGAGCACATATTATGTGAAAATTGTGAACATACACGTGACTTATTCTTTAAATGATTTCTAAAAGAACTTATCGTGTTATGTGACTAAACCTTGTAGGTGTTCAAGGAAATTCATGCATTATTCATCGACTCTTTGTGGAAACCTATGGTGTGATATCACTTCAACAAGGTTTTATGCCTAAGAAATTTATCATATCTTATTAATTTATTAAATAGTAATTATTATTTACTTTTCCTCTACCCTACCAAGAGTAATAACTCTTTACCATAATTATCATTTACCTTGTGGAAGTGGAAACACAAACACAAGGTTTGAATGAGGCAAACTCCTATACAATAAAACCTTTCCCCTCTTTTCATGTGTATACATCAAATCCAAAACTCATTAATAATGGGTTGCAAAAGAGTAGAGAGAAAACTATATTGAAGTGATCTAACATCTAATCATCCAAAAATGATAGAACTAGGGTTCCCACACCCATGTCCCAACAATTTAGGCATAAATCTCCACCATAGGTACTACTCTATCTGCACATTCTAGATCTGTATCCATTTCTATAGTTTTTCATTTTCATCTGTGTAATCATTCACATTTTCATATCTAGTGTTTATGTTAATTAGGTTAATTAAATCATACATCAAATATGCCCTCTTTACAATAAAGTAATAAAACCCTATTATATTGGCTCTCCTTTGATGTAGTTAGCCAATCATCAAAGCCTAGATGGGTTGTGTTTCAATTTTAAGCCAAAGGGAAAAGTAGATCTATGCTAATTCACATGTTGGATCTACATATCTTTTTCTTTCTTAATAGTTCATATCAAGATTTGACACAACTAGAGAAAGCTCAATTAAGGGAGAATATAGAAAAGAATGCTAAATTTTTATTTCTTATTCAATAAGGAATGGATGAATTTACATTCTCTAGGGTTGCAACATCAACTTGGTCTAAGAGAGCTTAGGATATTTTTGATAAAATATATTAGGAAACCAAGAAGGTAAAAGTGGTAAAATTACAATCTCTTAGTCCAAAAGTTTTGAAAATTTTAAATTGAATGATTTAGTCTATAGACCATTTTATGAGTCAAGTTATAAATATTGTGAATCAAATTAGATATAATGAAGAATTAAAAATAGATTAAAAATTTACAAAAAATATTCTCAAGATTTTACCTAGTAAATTTGATGGTATAGTTACATAGTAATTAAGGAATACAAATATTTAACATAATTATCAATAGATGAATTAATGAGATTTTTATAACACATGAATCCAAAATGAGTAGAAATAAAAAATACTTCTTTTGAGAATTCTTTTATGTCTTCTCTATCATCTAATAGAGGAAGAGGAAAGTCAAAATTTAGAGGAAGAGGTAGAGGTAGAGGTGGAAGAAGTAATCCAAATCAAGGTGATTTTTTTTTTCAAAAAAATCAATAATCCACTAGCATTGTGTGAGCATTCCCCCCAAATATCTGTTTAAATTTGTAGATTTTGTATTTTCTAATTAATTTTTTTCTCAAGGCTTAGGCTTTGTTTCGGTCTCTCTACCTTTTGTGTGGGTACTTGGGTCATTTTTTCTAGTTTTGGACCCTTTGTGATTCATATTATGTAATCTCATATGGCTCTCTTTTGTATCTATGTACTTTCACTTTATTTTGATGTAAATAGTTTAGACTTTTTTCCTTTCATCTAAAAAAAAGCAATAGAGGACATGGTGACAATAACTTCCAAAAACATTCAAAAAGGTTTGATATATCTAACATTTAATGTTGTTATTGCAAAAAATATGAATAGTATCCATATAAATAAAGAAAGAAACAAGGAAATTTCATCAAGAAAAATTGTAATTACATAGATAAATATAAATTTAATTTTGGAAGTTTATTCATCACATGTCATGTTGCAAAAAAATATTCGAGAGTATTTATTTTTTAATAGTGGATGCAATAATCATATGAGAAGAAATAAAGGATTATTTTCTAGTCTTTTTAATTTTGTAAAGTTAGAAATAAAATTAGGAAATGATAATAAAGTGGTTGTAATGGGTAAAGGGGTAATAAATTTTTTGACAAAAATGGTTAAAGAGGATTTATATTTTGAAACATAGAAAAAGAGGTTCACCATCAATAGAGTATCAATGATGAAACTAATTTCTATTAGGTGGATGTTTCATTCAATTATGAGGGCCAAAACATGCAAATAACAATCATAAACTAACCCTAACTGTTATAAAAATGAAAAGGAGAGTTTTAAGAGGCTAAAATGATGTGTACCTTGTTGGAAAAGTGTTGTTTCAGGGCGAATTGAGGACTCATTCACATTTAACTTGGAAAATGGGTCCCTATTAGGCTTTCGAAAACTAACTTGTGGGCTTTATTTCTCTTAGTCTGCACTCTAATATCCCCGATTTTCATTGCTTCAAACCCTACAAAGGACTCATTTTCCTTTAGTGGCAAATGTGTCATTTCATGGTTCTGGAAAACTGACTTATGGGTTATGTACTTCAATGTTTGCACTCTCGATTCCCAGGTTTTTAGCTCTCAAAAATTTAGAATAAATCCTCTAGCCATTTTTTTGTGTTCTTGCACTATAGATGACAACTTTGCAACTCTTCAAGTTTGACAAATTTTCTTCCAATTTCTTTTCCACTTGATCTTTAACCTGTACATCTGCAAACACACATTCAAGGGAAGGAAAACTTGTTGATTGTTAGTGAATAGGGGTTTTCCTCGGTCAAACCCCTTTTAGGTAATTAAACCAAATGGTGAAATAATGAAATTGAAGCATGAAAAATGAAATATGTAATGATGATACCTTGGGAGATGTCTTAAATCTACAAACTAAAATGAAGTGGCCATGAAGAATGTATATCTTGATCTCGATTTAGATGTTAAACAATGCTTGCAAGATGGATCTTCAATTCTACATCAACACACATAGCTCAACATGCTTGATGCATTATACCTTTGACATGATGAAATGATATTGAATTTCTACAATAAATCTTCAATAATCTGTCATTTAAATTGCTTTGGAATTTTCTTCTAAACTATATAATTCTCTTGTGGATGTACTCTTTATTGCTCATAAATATCTAGGATGAAACTATGTGAATTAACCCCATATTTATACTAAATCAAGAGATTAAGCCCAAAATTTAAACAATTCAACCCAACACAAGATCTTGAATTTTTTTTATTAAATTACCACTAAAATGAAATTCAAAAAGGGTTCCTCATTAAGGGAGGACCCATTCACCACTTAGGGAAAATGGGTCCTGGTACTATTTTCCAAGACCTTTCCTTTGGGGAATGAAAGAACACTAAAACTCATGTAAAATTTGCTGATAAAGGGGGGTCCTATAGAGGGAGGACCCATTTTCCACCTAGGGTGAATGTGCCCTAGCACCAATTTCTAGTACATTGAATTTTCCCAATTAAATGTTATGCAATTTAAATTATGGGTTTCGAAATAAATCTTTGTGAGGTGTCACAAATAAGGCTTAAATTTGAATTAGAGGGGCTAATTAACTCTAATTAACCACAATTAATTAAGAGGACCCTAGATAAGTGTGAAAGTGTGTTACAACACTTTACAACACCATAAGTAAGGTACACATTAAGTAAATTATATTAAAACGGGGGCCCAAGATCAATGTGAATGTGTTACAACACATTACAACATTAAACCTAGTCAAAATTAGGTTAATTCAATGAGAATTATTCCCAAATCAAGTATGGAAAAAGGGATAATTTTTCTGTTACTACATTTTTCCCCCACTTTAGTGAGAGGATGACCCCGTGTCAAACTTTACTAAAGTACACATTCAAGACACTTAAGTATGCAGCAATAACAAAGATACATAATCATACCATGCCAAAGGCCAAGAAAAATAAAGAAATGTGGCATAGAAAATTTGACACTCTTGAGAAAAGAGACAATTTCACACTTAATTTGGACCTACTTTTGTGTACCCTTGTATCATTTATTCTTTAAAACAACATTTATAGGCCCCTAGGACCCATTTATCTTTTATTTAGAGGCCCATTTCACTTGAAAAATCATCTAAATCTTGACAAACAATTAATTCACTCATATTCCAAAAACCACTAGTGGGACCCATTCACCACCTTGGGCAAATAAGTCCCCTCTAGTGGGACCCATTCGCCAAGGGTGGTGAATGAGTCGCTTTTGGGGGGAAATTCAAATTTGAGCAGGAACTTAATCAATTCAACTTAATTTTTCAATGGATGTTGTCCTCTCAGGTCTAAATAATAGGAAAATTAGGTGTTGATGCCTATAAATACACATTTTAGGTCATTTTTCACATCTCTTAGCCATTTTTACAAAGCAATGTCAAAATTCAAGTGTTAAGAGTCTTCCACAATAAGTTTCATTAGCATTTTCTACAACAAAGTTGAAACTTTAGGGCAACAAGCTAGGGTTTTTGCAGGTCCTCAAGTTTAGTTCTTATTGAAGATTCAAAATTGCAAAGATTTGATGATGGATTCCTATAGTGAATCATGGAGAAATCTAGGTTGAGGAGATTCAACTAGCCATCAAATCACACCTAAAGACTTGTTTTCAAAGTGATTCCATCTTCCATTTTCTCTCTATCTTCAGATATAAGGTTTGAATTACATTTGCATGTCATTTAAATCTATTTGATGTGTTGTAGGGTTTCTAGGATTGAAGTATTTCATCATTCAAATCACATTTGTTCATCTTATTCTAGCCCATTAGAATAGGGTTTTTTCATACTTCAAATTTTCCTAGTCTTTAACACAATTAAGGCTAGGGTTTTATGCATATTTTTATCCATTCAAGGTTTGATTACCAAACTTAGGGTTTTGAACAAGGAAAACCCCCCATTAGACAACAAAATTTAAGTTTTTTTGTAGGTATTTTATGATATTTTGATCTGAGTTCTCGTCTAGAAGTGTTGTGTAGGTGACAAGGTGCAAGTCTGAGATTCGAGTTTGCAGAAAAATGAAAAATGATTGATTCACCATGGATGGCGAATGAGTCCCACTTAAGGTGGCTATCAGAGTTAAGTGCATATTCCATTACCAATTAAGCAAAAACTAGTTTTTGGATAGAAAACCCTGACCTGGGACTGATTCACCCAGGGTGGCGAATGAGTCCTAGACAGCCAAAAAGTGAACGTTTCTAGATTTTCAAAGTGCTTTTTAGTCTTCATCGATCTTACAAGTGGACACATTCTGAGTTATGGCTTTCTGTTTAGTTCTATTTTCCTTTTTTTCATCCTTTTAAGTCTTTTACAAACATCAATATGTTTTCAAACATTACATATTTCATTAGTTTTGCATTTATAATTAGTCAATTTCATCACTTAGCTACATTTAGATAATTGCATTTAGTCATAATTCCATCTTTCATACCTTAGTTTGAGTGAACCACCTTCGCTTTAGCGTTCTATCTCTCTCCTTTAAGGTGAAAAACCCTAAGAGTGCAAGAGAAGTACATAGAACACCTTAAAATTATTAGTTCAAGAAAAAAAAGGATCAAGCACTATTGTTCCAAAGCAATGTGGAATAGGTTTTCTTGTCTATAACATGTGTTGCTCACACTGGGGTAGTGGAACCTCAATTTTTCCACTAGGTGAGTTACCCCAACAAGGTAGAAAATGAGAGAATCAAATTGGCCTTTCATACCATACTGAAGTTATCCTCCTGTAAACTTCGATAAGGCACCACAATGAAATGCTTTTGTAAATGATTTTGAATGTCATGTATGCAAGTTTTTGTTAAAGAGGATTTTGATTCATTCATGTAAGGTATTCTTATTAGGGAGCATTGTGCCTAATGTCTCCAAGAGAGTATAATTCAAGGGTTTCATATCATCACTCATGGGATGCCTCGTTTGCATCATGCCATGATGGTGGATTGTAAACTCTTGAAGGAAATCAAACCCAATGACACCATCAAGAAGAGGACACATCACAAGAAAAAATAAAAATCACACCATAAAATTTTCTAAAATATGTCATTGATATATTCCCTCACTTTAAAGTGGTTGCTACACCATTACTATGCGAAATTTCTTTAAAATAACCAAATGTTTTTCCTAAGACATGAGATATTTCCTTGGAAAACCCTATGCCAAGTCATATGTTTCTAAAATAAGCCACGACATGAAATAGGAAGAAAGGGTTTCCTAGGAAAAAAATATAATACTAAGGATAACTTAGTATGTCACATGCGAGCCAACTTAAGGCATGTCACTCACATCCCAAGCTTTCTCTTACATATACATGGAATGCAATAAACTAGTCAAAAGAGACAATCGACAAGCTACATATGAGGAGAAAGATAAAGATTGGTGTAAAGCGTCCACCTTTGGGACAAAGTGTCCCACTTTGGTGCAAAGTGTCCAACTACCTAACCCCTTTCCCCCACTGAGTGTGGGACAAGGGTTAGCCTAGATAATTGATGAGAAACATGAAAATTAGTATAAATTAGAGGAACAAGGTACTTCAACACAAGGAAGAGCACCACACTCCTTAAAATGTTTAATTTTGTTACTCAAAGCCTTACATTCATTAGTAGAATGACCATTAATTCTATGATATGCACAAAATGAACTCTTGTAGTAAAATTTATTTTGTGCTCTTGGAGGGAGAGATATTAGAATATCTTGAAGGAGTCTTGAAAAGATACTCTCTTGATCAATAGTAGAAGATTCCTATATTTTGTGACAAAAAAGTCTCTTGTTTAGTATTAGGTTTCATACTTACACAAGACTCTTTAGATTATGATATTTTGTACTCTCCTTTATAGGAGGGTGTAAAATTTTTCAATGTCAAATCATTAGTGTTTTGTTTGATGAAATTAGTGTTAGGCAAGAACTTCTTTGTTTCTTTTGTTTCTTTTAAAGGACAATAATTAAGACCGCTAGTGTCTATTAGCTCAAGATGCACTAATGTCAAAGTTGTCTTAGAAGAATCATTTGTAAGAGTGTTGACATTGATTGAAGGCTTGTTTTATGGTTTTATTTCTATCAAAGAACAATAACCAATACCATAAGTTTTTTCTTGCATGCTAGGCTCTATAGGGACATGCATACCTTGTTCTCTAGCACCATATTCTTTTCCACTATAACCAAGTTGTCTCATAAGTTCATAACCTTTTCCATAAAGCTTTTTCATTTCTTTTGGGTTCAATGGTTGCTCATAATCAACTTCGTCAAATTTTTTTGTGTAATTTACTTCTTCTAAAGTCGTTGAAGTGGATGCTTTTGAATTTTGTGTTAATTCTTGTGTTGAAATTACCACTTTTTCTTTTCCCTTTTCATACTCTTTGTTTATGATCTTGTATTCTCCCCTAAATTTTGGTGTGAAATCCATGGAACCCCAATAGTTTTCCAATAGCTTAGTGACTTCCTTAGTTTGCTTCTCGTGTTCTTATTCTTTTGTGAATTTTTCTTTTTCTTCTTGATTCAATACTTACAAAGGATCTCATCCTTGTTTCTTAGCAATCAAAAAACTTTCAAGTTGAGGATTGTCCTTAAGTGTGTAATTTTTTTTTTTGTAGACATACCTTATTTTACGATGAAGAGTAGAAGATATTACATTCATTGCATGAATCCATGGCCTTCTGAAAAGAAGATTATTTAAAATTTTGTGACACATAACATGGACCAGAGTTTGTAAAGTTACTTCACCAACTATAATAGGTAATTTGATGATTCCAAGCAGTTGTTTTCCTATGTTATCAAACTCATGAATAGATAAAGAGTTAGGTTGAATTTGGATTTTGTCTACTTTCAGCTTAGCAAGAAGGTGTATGCTACACATGTTAAGGGTTGAGCCACTATCAACAAGAGTTCTCTTTATCACTACTTGATTAACATATGTTATTATCATTAAAGCTTCATTTTGTTTTTTCTCTTCTAACGAAGGTAAGTCATCTTGATGGAAAGTAGTGTCTAATTTTTCTAGAGTTATAGCTTGAATTTGGGCTTCCACATCATTTTATTTCACATTAGGAATGGTAAGAACTTTTTATAAAGAACTTTGAAGCATGTTATGGTAAATAGGTGAGACTTGAAAAAGGTCCCATAAGGATATCTTAGCAGGATTATTTTTAAGTTGTTCAAGAGGATCACACTCCTTTCTTCTTTTTAAGGGAAAAAAAGGAGGGCCAGGTAAGATAGGGTTAGGAAACGAGAGGGATGTTGGAGTTGGTTATCTTGGCTGTGGATTTTTCCTAGTCTTATATGTGTGAGAAATGGTATTAAAATTGGTTGATATGAAACATTATCATTATAAAGGTTCCTTTTAGGTGGTTCTAAGATAAGCACGGGTTTGTTCTGAACTTGTGGTTTTTGTGAGGGTGGATAAATAATAAGTTTAGGCTCAGGAGAGTACTTCAAGCCTGGATATCTAATGTGCATGACCTCATAAGACTTATGCTTATTTTCATTATCTCTTTGTGAAGGAGAGTCTAATGTAACTTCATCATCTTCATCTAAGGAAACCTCATCGTTATTTTTTTCAGGACATGTTTCAATGTTCTCATTTTCTTCCACCATAATATCTTCCCTAGTAGGAGAGTCTTTAGGAGAGCTACAAACTAGATGTTCATGACAATCAATGTTTGGTTCTTCTAAAATGACTTCATCATGAGTAGGGGAGTCATCAATGGTTGAATTGTATTTATTTTCAATATGGTATTGTCTTTTTCAATAATGTTTTGCATAGGGGAAGAGAGACAAAATTGATGAAACAAAAAGGGTTTTTAAAGGAGATTCTCATCTTTTCACCAATATAAATTATTCTTTACTTTGAATTTAATAAATAATTATTATTCATTTTCTATTTGAATTAAGACTAAAGTCCTAATTGATAGGCTGATTGAAAAACATCTATAGCTTTCATACGGTATCATATTTTTTGAATCCAAAACATGTGTCACATTCTATGCTTCGAATACTATAGGATTAAAAAAATAAAAATTGAGTTTCATGAAGTTTTGACCAAGTTAAGGTGGTCAGATATATGAGTTTTTATATTTTTTAAAATTTGTAATGAAAAATTCATAATTAATTATTTACTTGGAAAAAAATTACAAAAAAATATGCATCACATATGGACATGAGTCCTCTACTTATATCTAAAATCTTATTAAAAAATTATCATTTTATTGTGGTTATGGTGGTCAGATAGACACCTACTTCTTACTACATTCAATTTTCACATATTCTTTCTTACATATTTTGAAATAATATAGATAACTTATTCAATTTTTTTACATCAAGTTGCCTAACTCTCATTTTTCTAATTTTTGCTACATGTACCTATTTTTTCCATGATGATCCTGCACATACCCATATGACACAAACTATAGACATCATAAGTATTGAAAAATGACATGACAAATAGGAAAAAATTAGGAAACAACACATTTAAGATGTACTTCACTAATAGTTTAGCATTACAGAATGTTAAACTATTATTGGATAATGTACTTTGTCCATAGAAACATGACCATTGCTAACTGTTTCAAAGAAATCACAAGATAGATAGTTGTACCTTATACAAGTTGGCAGTAACTCTTTCATTGCATTGTGATTACAACCACTTGAATCATTGAGAAATCAAGCTGATTGCAACCCTTTTATAGAACAATGACTACAAATACTTACAAACTCTGATCATTAACAGTAATTTAAGAATGATCAACAATCACTTTGGCATGAAGAGAAACACATTCACCAAAACCCCTACTCATTGGAAAAACATAATAACATTAGAAAGAACCATTGTCCAAGAAAGTAAATGATGTAAATGGTTTTCTACTGGCCAAGTGAAGACTCAAAGAGAATGTCTCCAAGTATTATTCATCACCAAGAAAGTGAATGAACTGCATCTTCAAGTATTGTTCATCATCATCAAGTATTGTCACTTTATGTATGGTCTCTTTATAGTAGCAACAACAAACATAGTTGGTACATACTGAAAACATAGGCACTATTATTAAATACTTGTGTGTATCAAGACAATCATCATAGTTCTATGCAATACTAACATTTTATTATCTACATACACACTGTCAAGACACTAATAGTGTAACCATATCCTGGAGATAAAGTCTTTTATTATAATTAGCAGTATATCACTATTTTTGTCATCAATCCAAAAGATGACATTAAAAACTATCAACTAAAGCCTTCATTAGAATACCAAACTTCTATAAAGATATAACCCTTTGTTGCTTAATGTAGGATTTTAATGATAAAGCATTATCAATATCATTCTCCTTTCAAATATTTTCCAACATACAACTATCACTGACTCACTACAATCAAACCAAACATGTCATTGTATTAAGAAAAGTATGAGCATCACATCATTTTCAAATGAACTTAGTGATTATCCATATGGATAATGACTATCCCTTTATTTGGTAAGGCTACCAAAAAACTATCATAGACCTTTTATCATCATGATACCAGTCAAAAATATCTCTTTTTCATGAATAAGGATAAAAAAGATGGCATTCATCCTTACTCCTGACATATGAAAACCATAGATAAAGATCATTTTAATTCAAAAACCATAAGTGTATACAGAATGTGAAAACGAGGATACAACCTAATCATGCAACCTATCAATCAACCTTGGCATTGGTGTTCCTTAATCATAATGAACATTAAAAACACTAAATTCAACCTTTGAAACTTCATGTACTAAATCAATCAAGTATGAACTCATTTACAATCACTCATCAACAAACCTGTTGAACCTCATAGGGGGTAAGAGATATTATCACCAGATTGATTATGTTTTCTTCTCCAAACCATGTGTGATCCTTTCTTTTTGTCTTGATCCCTAAGTAGTCTTTCAACACTGCTTCTACAAAAATGTGATATATGCCCAAGATGATTAAATTTAAAACACCTTATATTTTTATCCACACTTTTCTTAGCATACTTTGCAGACCTTCTACAAAGTGCGGCTTTATGCCCAAAATTATGACAATTGAAACACAAATTATTTCTTCAAACAAAAGAATTATTTCTTGAAAACCCAAACCACCTTTTATCAACAAACTTACAAGATGCAACCTTATGCCCATAAGTGTTACAAATATAACAATAACCTTGAAAATGAGTATAATTGTACCTCATTGAATGATGTTGTCTAGTGAATAAAGATTATGTGGATTGATCATTTCTTCTTTTGTCTTTTTTGGTGCCATTGTGTTGACTTCTATCAGCAACCTTGTCATTTGCCTCAGAAGTAGTAGCATGATAGTTCAAGTTTATCTTCTTTCTTGGAGTTTTCCTTACTTTGAAACTCTTTTCATCTTTTGTTAAAAACACTATGCCATGTTTTAATTCATCTTGAACTCCAGAATTTTGTCCTATTTCATACCCTAAACCATGAATGTATTTGTGATGTTTTTGCTTATCTAGTATCTCATTTAGCTTGTTGGTACTTTGATCAAAATTCTGACTTTTCTATAACTGCATCTTCACACTTTCAAGATCTTTCCTTAGAACAACTATTTCACTTTCTAACTTTTGGAATTCAACTACTTTTGCTTCTAAATTGGACCTATTCACTTGAGCTATTCTTTAACTTCCTTCAATTTCAACTCTCAGACAACTAACTGACTCATTTAATTTTTCAATTTTTTCAAGTTCAAAGAGATAATTTTAGTTTCTAAATTTTTGCAATATTCTTCCTTTTTCTCTAACTGATATCTTACTTCCTTCTTAACCTTTCTAAGACTCTTAATCTCATCAAGTGTAGAAATAAGTTCTGCCTCAAAATAAAATTCTCCTTTAATATCTAAATCATTCATGTCCCCACAAATTCATCAAGTTCTATATTAGACATATTTTCTTCTACAATAATTTCCTTATTAACACTTAAAGAGTCAACTCGAAAAGACTTTTCTTGAAACAATACTTCACTAGACTTGATACTAGTGTTTTTCTTTTGAATATTTTTTCTTTTGCACTTCACTAGACTTGATACTAGTTTTTTTCTTTTGACTCTTGTTTCTTTTTTACTTACCCATAGTACTTCACTTACCAGAAATACCTTAAGTCAATTAGACTTTATTAATCAAGGATTTGGCTCAGTCACAGAAGTGCCTTCTTGAACTTGTGATATGATTGATAGACTTCCAAAAAAATAGAATCTATCCTAGGTGGATTAGACCTATGAAAGGACCCTATGCTCTTATACCAATTGTTAGAAGACTGGAATCACTGAGAGAGGGGGGTGAATCATTGATTCATGAAAGTCACAATTTTAAAAACATGAATCTATGTTTTCTTTTGAGCCAAGCGAATAAATGATACTTTGTGGAGCAAACTTGACTTGTGAGTTAATCATGAGTTAGGCATATGAACAAAAAAATTAATATGCATTGAGCTCTAGATAGGACCAAATACATACTTTTATATTCCCTCTTGTATCACTGTTCAGAACAATATCAGAACTTTTGTGCATGACATTTTGATATAGACATTTGGATAAATGAAGAATCAATTACTCATCTATGTTCAAAATAATAGGGACAATCACTCACAACATCATCACATAACACAAAATTTTGTCCTGATTGGAAAAACCTCTCAGGGAATAAAAACCACTCGAAAAATCTATCTCTTTATTCACTTAGAGCACCAACTCTTTACAATTTAGGAGCACCAACTCCACAAAATTCAGGAGCACCAACTCCACAAAACTTAGAAGCACAAACTTCATAAGATACAGGAGCACCAACTCCTTTACAATGCAACACAATTACAGTATTCTATCAGAACCCTAGAAGTGCAATATGCAGTCCTAGAATTTCAATAGAAGACTATATATATTTTCAATAAGCACATTGAAGAATATTGTATGAAAGTGACAACATCTTCCAGAATGATAAATTGTAACTAAAACAACTTCTACACAAAGTCCTTTTTAAGGAATAATCATGAAAACACTGTTCATTCTTCTCTCGAGTACTTATTTCATACTAATACATCTAATATCCTAAAGATTCATTCTAGAATCTCTAAAATACAAGATATATTAGTTAAACATTCTACTTCATATTTGCAATAATTTAAAATATAGAACTTTGTGCACTAACCCCTTTAAAAATACCAACACTAAAAAAAAATGATCAACCATTGTTTTATACACATATATTCTCATCAATATTCATCAAAATTTCCAAATTGCAATAACTATTTTCCTTCAAGATAACTAAATGCATTAACCCTTTATCTGTTTGCTAAGGAATAATCAAGGGTTTCAAAGGTCATTAACCTCTTAATCTTCATAATTATTGTCTTAACAAAATATCTTAAATCCCATAAAAATATTTTATATTAATACCTATTTATGGAGGAATATAAACAAACAAATACTAGAATTGATTCATAACTACCCAGCTAAATACCTCCATCTACAAGCTCTGTTGCTTCTCTTTTCAACTTCCACAGTCAACAATCATCCAACTTCCATAGCTGACACTCATTCTCTTAACCAGTTCAATATTGCATATTTTGTAGAAATGTCCATGGCGGCTAGGGTTCTTCTCAAAAATGTCTTTTACCCTAGTTTTTCCTTCCTTCAAGTATTTTGAAGACTTTACAAAAGAACATAATCATTTGAAATCCATAACATTTCAATCAATACTATTGAAAAATAATAATCCTGCTAAAAGTGCCGACACAATAATATCAACAATGATAAAATTCCAATATCACATGTTTAATGTGACCAAAACTTAAGCACCGAAACAATACCTTTAGCCAATATTTTTTTTAAGAAGATTTTAGTCTTTAGTGCCTGACTACTTTGGCATGTCTCATGACTTAGTATGCCCGACAAGGGATTTTTCCTACTTTGTTTAATAAAGAGCTCATCTCTCTTAAGTGCATGATACCTTAATGGTGTAAATGATAAGTATTTCAATATCCTTAACATAGGACATATCAACCATGAAATCCTTCAAAAACATATACCAATGTAATACAATGAAATACAAGTTGCCTGATACTTCATATATACTCCAGGCATCACATGGTTAATGTGATTTTTTTAAAGCTTGAAACCTTATTAAAGTCACTGTCATATGACCTTTTATAAAGTCGTAAGAATTGCAATGAGACCTGATAGTATTACATATGCCAAGTTAATCAATAAACATTTACACAATTATATTGCCAAGGACATATACCATGATGATATGTAATAGTAATGCCACAAAGAAAATGTGAGTAATCAATTACATTAAAATGTAAAAAGAAGAAAAAGATCACCTTAGAGTATATAAACAACCTGAGCCTTCATATAATCAAAACTGAAAATACTTCAAGCGCAACCTGATAATTTGAAAGTGATGAAGAATAAACCAAAACTATCTGAGCATCAATCTATAAACCAGATAAACACTGTCAGCCAACATCATATAAATCCATATCATAGCTTCAACCAAAGTGAATAATCCAATATTCCTATTATATATCAACCATTCCGAGAAAAATATTCCTATCATATCAACCAATCTGATAATGCAGCATATCATCACATATATTCTCATGTCGACGAACCAATTTTGACATCAAGGACAAACCAAA
>VDFB02282859.1:0-108293 GCA_007258455.2 Sequoia sempervirens | reverse complement strand
CTCATATCCCTTCTCCACCTTCTCATTCCCAATTGTATATAATTTTACATGGTTTTATTTATTCTCCTCTTCCTTTGGAATCTCCTCTTATGTCCTTTTGCATGCCTCCTCCTTACTCCCTTATTGTTGTACAAGTGGATCCCCTATTATAGACATGTATGACACTAGGCATAACATGAATAATATATCTATTCCAACTTCTCTTCCTTCTACTACCATTATTCTTCCTTCTCCACTTTGCATTCTCTATAGCATCTCTCATTTAATGATATTTTGTGTTAGTTGAGTTAAAAAAAATTGGTGATTAATCATAAGTTGATTTTTTATATTGAATGTGAATTGTAAATTTAATGCACATTACAAGTGGCATATGAATACTTGCAAAAATTAATCACCTAATCATTGAACTATAGGATAATATTATTTTTTATATGGGTAAAGTTAGGTTTTTTGAAAGGCATTGAACCCTTTTTACCTTGAAAGAGAAATGGATCAATGAATCCCAAACTATATGAAGGAATGACAACAAGAAGCAAGAAAAATAAAGACTACAAAACAATAACAAACAATCAACATCATAACAAGGAGCTAAAATTGTACAAACATAGGGAAAATAGCCTAAGGACCATAATAGATCCAACCTTATCAAGACTATTTAAATTCAAAACATTCCAAGGATCATTGAACAACACTTTCTAACTAATCCTAGGCATAACATGAAGAATTTATCTATTCCACTTCTCTTCCTTCTACTACCAATATTCCTCCTCAATTTTGAATTCTCTATAGCATCCCTCATTTAATGACTTTATGTTAGTTGACTTCAAATTATTTGGTAATTAGTCATAAGTTGAATCTTTATAATGAATGTGAATTTCTTATTTAATTCATTACAAGTGGTATGTGAATACTTGAAAAGGATAATTAATCATGTAATCAATGAAATATAGGAAATATTTTTTATAAGGGTAAATGTAGAGTTTTTGAAAGGGCTCGAACCCCTTTTTACCTAGCAAGAGAAAAATATCATTAAAGCTTAAACCACATCAAGGAATGAAAACAAGAAGCATGAAGCATAAAGACTACAAAGTAACAAGAAGTAATCAACATCATAACAAGGAGCTAAAACTACAAACATAGAGTAAATAGCCCAAGGACCATAATATATCCAACCTTATAAAGGTTGTTTGAAGCCAAAATGTTCCAAGTATCACTAAACAATCCCTTCTAATGAAGCCTTAAATAAAATTTCCTTCTTGACTAGAGCCTCTCTTTAACTATAAAAGAGCAAAGAACAAGTTTTCTCACTTGAATTTTTCATCCCTTTTATGGGTGATTTCCACAGCATTCAAAGGGCTAAAAGTTTGGCTTTCCTCAAAACCCCTACCTTCCTCAACTTGATTCTCCCTACATCTCTCCTTTGGCATCTCTCTAGATGGGTTCCTACTTACCTTAGTAATAGAGGGTTGAAAGGGTTTCACATGTTCCTTTTTCCTCAAAATTATATACAAGCTCTTAGTGCTTGGATACTCCACCATTGTATTACCAACTTTAAGGCAACTATGACAAACTATCAAAGAATTCTCAAAGACATCTTGTTGCACCCAATTGCCCAACATGGAGGATAATATTGTCACCAAAGGGAGAACCTTGTCCACCTCCACAATGAAATAAAATATAATTAATAACAATCATTTTCTAGAGTTTGTGACCACATCCACCACCAAAATTTGGCCAAAATAATTATCAATTCATGAAAAGATCTCTTCTTAATTTTTCAATATTAATTTAGGAAGCTTAACCCAAACATGATTTTTTTTGGTAATTTATTTCTCAAAATCAACACTCAAAGCCCATTTCTTGAGGAATAAACCTACTTGTTGATAATTTTAGATAGCCCTAATGTCTTATTTTGTCGAGTTTTCCTTCTAAACACAGCAATATTAACCCTGACATCTAAAAATTTACTGAAAAGGTGAAATGATCAACTTTTGGAAGAATTATCGTCCTAATAGAATCCTTCAAATATATAATTCAAAGTATTAATATTCAAGTGATCTTCACAAGAATTCCTCCACCACATAGTCATTCCCTTGTTTCAAGAGATTGGACAATCAAAAGCTAAGTGGATGATGGAAAAAAATAATCTACATCTAAAGGGGAGACCCTCATAGTAAAGCAATTGAGTCCAAGGCCTATCCCCCATCATAAAAATAATATCCTTGTGAAAATCCTTTGAATTCTCTATGTCCATAATAATATGAGAAAACATAAAGTGACTCATGTAAGTAGTAGTAGAGACAACCTTCCAAAAACAACCAATTGCATTGTCAATAGCCTCATAAAAGGAATCCTCCCAAAAGTGGAGAAGAAGATTTTGATAATTTATGTTAATTGCATGATATGGAATAATTTATTCAACCCCTTGAAGTTATGCATACCATAATTAAATTAAATCATAAATAATTCATAGAGAGCTTGAATTGTTGTATGCAAATATTTGGAACAATATTGTAGGAGTACATTTGAAGAGCATAGTGATGAAATATTTGGTGGGGTATCCTTTCTCTAGGGGTGAGATTGTGTCCATATTTGATTTAATTCTTCATGATATAATTTATAGGTCGGTTAGTTAGATAAAAAAATGTCTTGTTAGTAAATGACTAATTTTTTTATGCTCATAATTTATAATTAATTGTGAGGGGAAGTTACTACAAAAAATTATGGTTTTATAAACTAATGATAAATTATTCAAAAAGAGGGAATGGGTGAATGAAAGGGTGTGATGTTCTAGTGGAATTTCATGAAAATACTTAATTTGGATTAAAAATTAATTCTCCACCAACATTATGAGAATTGATGGTATTTTTAAATTGCACATATGATAGAAATGATTGATTATAATTGTTCACAATAATATAAAAATTATAAAAAATTTATTAATGCACAATATAATAGAATTCACTTATTATATTACTGAATTTGTTGTCATGTGAATGATTAGGGATTCACAAAGTTTTTTATAAGGAAATGCAGGTTTTTGATTAGGGATTTACAAAGTTTATAATTGTGCAAACTACAGACAACCTTTACTATAAGTATTGTTGGTTGGTTCTAAATTTACTTAGAAAAGATCATCCCTCTCTTGGCTTGAGAAATGGTAGTATCTCTGTAATGTTCTAGATCAGAATCAAATGCACAAACTGTAATATTCTTACTCAAAACAGATACACAAAACACTACAATTTTTTGAAATATGCTTTCTTATACCAACACTATCAATCACTTTCTCAGAACAAATTTTTAAATATGACTAGTTTCAGTAATAAATGATCAAATACCAATACATAGCAGTGAATGCAAATCAAATCTAGAAATGCAATGATAATCGAACAGTAGAATATATTATTTAGAAGTCGCTTGTTCACTTACAGAATCTCCTTAATCATTCATCCCAACATATCTGGGTGAGCATATAAAAAAATAACATATAGTGATCCAATTAGCGAACCTTACTTGGCCAACACCAACTCAGATCACAGCTACATATAATTAACTGGCCCGAAAAGAGGTAATCAGATGAAAAGAATCACGAACAACATGCTGAGGGTTTCATCCCAACCTGATGTGGACCTGCAGGGGGTTCCATCCCTTTAGATCTCCATGACGTATTTTTTCTAAATTCATGATACCAAAAACAAATGAAAAGAGTTGATATATATATATGCATTCACACACCTTCCAGGAGAGAGGTTGACCAAACATTACACGCCTTCCTGAAGGAGGTCAGCCATAATAAATTTAAATGTTATTAATTAATTAATAATTCAAATTTAATATTATTATTACGAATATTATATTTCAGTCGGCCCTAAATTATTTAATAATTTTATTTATTTATTTATTTTAAATACTAGGCTGGCCAACCCAACCTAAAATTGGGGACATCACAGTCCTCCAATCCCAAAATTGCTTGACCTCAAGCGATCCAAACTTGTATTCCAAACCAACTTCCTTCTACACCTATATGTCCCAAACAAAATACCAGGATCCCATATCAATCTCAAAGTCATTGCTCTACCACTTCGTTGTGATACTTTGATATAACTATTACTGGCATCACTGCAAGATATTGATCCAATCTTGGAACAAAGGAGTGTGGTTGCTTCTTGGCCCAATTTGAGTAACTCTCCATCATGTTGAAAATCTTCCTCAAGCCTCCTATAAACCTTTGAGATCTCAACGAGAGGTTGTGTCAACACATTATGGTATAAGCCACTGCAAACCTCGTGCTTGCTCATGATCAAGTTTCACTGTCATTATTCATGTATGAGGGATGGAGAAGCTACATCTAATGGTGTCAGGTCTCATTGTATGGGAATGTCCCTGAATACAAACAAATGGATCCTTATACCCTAGTCTGAAGGGAACAATCCTCATCCCTCCAATTTCATTAGGGTTTTCATGGCAAGCTTGCATCTCCTCCTCATTGGGTTCCTCTTACACTTGTTTCATGATGTCTAGTAAATCATCTTCCTAGTCCTCATTTATGGCTTCTTTCTTGACCTCCACTTGTGATTTGGCCTCTATCATATATGTTACTATCTCGAGTATCATCATTCTTCTTTGTTTGTTTCTTGTTTTCAAATGATAATATTCCATGAAGGTCATGTCTCTTCGTATGGAAGCACTGAAGGCATTGTATTCAACATGGAGTCTTTCCATTTCATTCATTTCTTCCTTTTCCTAAAATTTGGTTCTAAAAGTTGTTGGATTTGGTTTGATTGAGCTACTAGAATTGTTCCCTTTATTTCCAACACTCAGATGTTGGCTTGGTCCCTTTAGGAGTTGGACCATTTTCATCATGGTGTCTTTCATGTTGACCTGAAACTCCTTGCTTTCCTAGATAAATTCCTCTCTTTCATCCATGGCGGGTTACTCAGGCTAGTAGGATGCAAAGCTCTAATACCACTGTAATGTTCTAGCTTATAATTTCAAATGCACAAACTATAATATTCTTACTTAGAACATATACTTAAAACACTACAAGTTTTTGGAATATGCTTGCTCAAACCAACACTATCAATCACTTGCTCAAAACAGATTTTTAAATATGACTAGTTGCAGCAATAAATGATCAAATACCAATACACATCAATAAATGCAAATCAAATCTAGAAATGCAATGATAAGTGAATAGTAGAATATATTATTCATAAGTCACTTGTTCGCTTACAAAATCTCCTTAATCGTTGATCCCAACATATCTAGGCAAGCATATAAACAAATAACATACAGTGATCCAATTAGCAACCCTTAGTTGGCCAACACCAACTTAGATCATAGTTGCATATAATTAACTGGCCCAAAAAGAGGTAATCAGATGAAAAGAATCACAAACAGTAGGTTGAGGGTTTTGTCCCAACCTAATGTGGACCTGTAGGGGGTTTCGTCCCTTTAGATCTCCATGACACGTTTTTTCCAGATTCATGATACCCAAAACAAATGAAAAGAGATAATATACATATGCATTTACACGCCTTCCAAGAGAGAGGTCAGTCAAACACTACATGCCTTCCTGAAGGAGTTTGGCCACAATAAATTTAAATGTTATTAATTAATTAATAATTCAAATATAATATTCTTATTACAAATATTATATTTAGGTCGCCCCTAAATTATTTAATAATTTTAAATAGTAGGTTGGCCGATCTAGCCTAAAATCGGGGACATCACAATCTCTCCTTGCAATTAGAGTTAGATATTAACATTTTGGCATGAAATTTCTAGAGCTATGCAATATAATAGTACATATAAAATTTTGCCTCTACATAGTATATTCATAAGTGCTATATTAATTTTATATCATTTCCCTATCTATATATATAATTTTACTAGCCACAATATATTAGTATTATATTACTTTTATATATCTCACATTATACCATAAATATAATAGAATATCGGCCATGCAATTATGTCTAATTATGCCCTTAATTTTAATAGGTGTGGATGCCATAAAAATGCTCTAGCACAATGTATTATGAAGGGTTGTATAACTAAAATAGAGATTCATGTTATAACAAAAGAATCTAATAACCACTTACATAGACTTCATAAGATTGAGAGGATAGCATGAAACATTCATTAATTGTGTCATGATTTGAATAGTAGTGTGTTTATACCATTAATATCTTAAATGACTAAAATAAAGGAGATGTAGTCTAAATATTAATGATGCTCCTTAAAATAACCATCTTTTCTTTCTCATGTCCAATAGGGCATTCTTATGCAACTAGCATGAATATATATATATAAGCTAAGAGATATCCTTCCTAAGGCATCTATTTTTTAAATCAATTTCCAACATAAAAGTGTTATAGGTGCCTCAAGAAGGATATTGCTCAATATATGTGTGTGTGTGTGTAGCACCCCTCCAGTTTGCTATGTTGTTAGACAGTGTGTTTATTTTGATAGACTCAGATATTTGTTATTGTTTTATGACCATTGGCTTTAGAGCGATGTGGATGTTATACTTTGATGAGATGATGCACTATATGGATGTTATGTTTCATGTTATGCTTTTGATTAGCATAGTTGTTAATATTGATATATGCTCATCTGATGATTAATGATGCTTTAATTTTGTCAGTCTTGATGTGACTATATTGGTGAAGGGGACGGGATTACATCACTCGCATGCGAGCGCCCTGTGATTCCGTGATTTCTCTTCATGGTGTAGCTATTATGTTATATGCATGTTCGACACTCATTATGTTTGTAGGATTGCAGGTATAGGACATCATCTCCACCTGGCTTCACAAGTCTTGGCGTGTCCAAATCCCAACAGTTTTGTTGATTGGGAGATAGTAAAGGGGTTCCCTTGTCAAACCACAACCTTGTCATAGTGTGTCGTCAGTTTGTGTCTAGTTTCTTGTTGGGTCATGTCATCTTTGATGTTTTGATAATTTGTTATCGGTGGAAATTATATGTGGGAATTAATGTTTAAGTGGTGGTAAACGTTAATTTATGTATTTTAGATTAAATTGTTATTTAATTTAATTTAATTTATTTTATTCTATTGGTAAGGTTATTTAATCTATTGATTAAATTTATCTTATCAAATGGATAAAGTAATTAAGTAAATTTCATTTATGTGGTAACACAATTTAATCCTCATGGTTAAATTTATTTTATTAAGTAAACAAACTAATTAATTAAATTTATTTTGTTGATTAAATAAATTAATTAATTAAACTTATTTGATTGAGTAAATAAATTAATCAATTAAATTTATTAAGTGAATAGTTTAGTTGTTTTGTAAAGTGCATAGATTAAGTTATTTAAATTTATTTAGAAATTAAATTTTGTTTTAAATTATTCAAAAGAAAAAATATCTTGAAAATGCCTAAGGAGGAAATAACTATGGAAGTTGAGTCAGATATTTGTAAATTTTGACTAAGTGTTGAGAATTTATTGAGGAATTGGCTGAAAAAAAGAAAATATCTTGGAGATTTTGCTATTAAAATAGAGAAAGGTTTTCTTTGTATTTCAATTTTTTTTTATTTTTGGAAGTGGAGATTTTGGAAGAAATTCTGGAAGATTGGATTTTGCAGGGAAGCTAAACTTTAGTTCTCATCTCTTCAAACTTCAAAAATAGGTTCTTTTATTGCTTATTGTTTAAAAGCTTTGATTTTAAATTTTGAATGCTTGCTTGAGAAATTGCTATAAATTTTTAGAAATCTTTGTAAGAAAATTATGAAAATATCAGATCTCTATAGAGAATCAATTTGTGACAATAGAAAATTCAAATGAAAATGTCAGATGATTTTGCAAACCTCTGTAGAAATGAGATTGAAAACTTTGTTAAATTTGAGAAAATAGAATTCTTCTATAAAATTTGGGGAAAATTAAAACCTCTAATATTTTGTCAAATTTTCTTGTAGAAAACTTCATTTTTACATTTACCCTTTTTAGCAATTGTATTTGAACCCAAAAAAAAATTTGTTTGCTTCCATTATGTGTGTGACATTCTCTAGGGTTTCGTGGCGGGCATTACAATATGTATCCTAGTAGCATTTGTAATGCAACATTTAAGACATTAAATGAATTAGGGTTAGGGTTAGGGTTAGGATTAGGGTTAAGGTTAGGATTAGAGATAGAATTAGGGTTAGCAAGAGGGTTAGAGTTAGGGATAAAAATAATTTAGGGTTTGGGATAGGATTAGGGTTAAGATAAGGGTTAGGATTAGGTGTAAGGAAAGTAGCGATGCAGAAACATCTTCCTAATGCAAAATCCTTAAGAAAGAAATGCAGAAAAAAAATTATTTAACAAGTTACATTCATTTGAGATGCACATTCACAGAACAAAAGGACAGAAAAAATAAACACACAGAGATAACACCAGATTTATGTGGGAAAACCCTTACAGGAGAAAAACCCACACACCAAGTGAAGTCACTTTATATTTCAGTAAATAGATTACATATAGAGTTATAGACTTCACTCTCAGATGTTAACTCACAACAACAATACAATCCCTTTTTCAACCTCACTCACAGATTACCATATTCTTACACTATTGCAAATTCTTGTAAAAGCATACAATGTAAAACCATTTAACTACCCACTTCATCGAGTCACACGCCATTTAATTTCAATACAGAGAATTTGAATTTACATTCAATGTATCCTGTTGTTCATCCGATTTGATTTGATCTTGATCACCACTACAAATTGTGTCGTCGTCATGAAGATCAAATCTTCATTTAATTTTTCATTGGAGAAGTTGTTCCAATGTCGGTTACCAAGTGAGATATTCGTGTTCATACTGATGATAGCCACACAATTCACAACAAGGATGTGAATTGCACGATCATCCAATCGATAATCGCCATCTGCATATATGCATCACCAGTTGGGTCCCACCATAGGTCATCGACATGATAACCTTTGTCGAAGAGAGTTCCCCCAAAGTCTCACCAAACACCTCAAGTCTCACGGACAAGACTTCATCAGGGATGTCTAAGAGACTTTTTTCAAAGTCACACTGACACCACCATGTCATACTGACAACACAAGGGATTGCCAAGTCAAGAGAAACCTGAACTTCAGAACCTTCATTCAAAGGTTAGGATATTCCTGAAACCCGCGAAAATAAGGAGATCGTCATGTTGAGAGGTTATGGAACTCATGAACCCTGCGACATATGTTCCAAAGTTTGGAAATCCAACAATCCCATGACTAGCTCAAATTCTCCAAGTTATGATCTTTCAGAACCCCGCAACTTAGGTTTCAAGGTTCTAGATTTCGGCAATTGTCCAACAATGAAGGCTAACAAAGGGGAAAATGTCAGGTCTTTAACAGAGGTCCAATACAACAAGTTGAGGCATATTTTCCAGCATTAGGATTAGGGTTAGGGTAATGGTTAGAAATAGAATTAGGGTTAGATTTAGTGTTATGGTTATGGTTAGAGATAGAGTTAAGGTTAGGGTTAAGGTTAGAATTAGAGTTAGGGTTGGGGATAGGGTTAGGGTTAATATTACTATTAAGGGTAGGATTAGGATTATGGTTAGGGCTAAGGTTAAGGTTAAGGTTAGGGTTAGGGTAGGGTTAAAGTTATAATTAGAGTTAGGTTTGGGGATAAGGTTAGGGTTAAGGTTAGGGCTAGGGTTAGGATTACAGATAGAATTACATTTAGGGGTAGAGTTAGGGTTAGGGTTAGAATAATGATTAGGATTAATATTAGGGTAAGGGTTAGAGTTAGGGTTAGGTAAGGGTTAAGGTTATAGTTAGGATTAGGGTTTGGGTTACAATTAGAGATAAAATTAGGGTTAGGCTTAGGGTTATGGTTCATGTTATGATTAAGGTTATATTTAGATATTGAATTAGGGTTAGGTTTAGGGTTGGGATTATGGTTAGAGTTAAGATTAGGCTTAGGGTTAAGGTTAAGATTAGGGTAAGGGTTACAATTACAATTAGTGTTAGTTTTAGAGTTAGGGTTAGGGTTACTATTAGAATTAATGTTAGTGTTAGTGTTACAAAAAGACTTAGTTTTAGTGTTAGTGTTGGAGTTAAGGTTAGGAAATTAGAGTTAAGGTTAGGATTAGCGTTAAGGTTAGAGTTATGTTTATAGTTAGAGTAAGGTTTGGGTTAGCATTAGGGTTACAATTAGAATTAGTGTTAGTTTTATATTTAGGGTTAGGATTAAAATTAAAATTAGTGTTGGTTTTAGAATTAGGGTTAAGGTTTCTATTAGAATTAGGGTTAGTGTTAGGGTTAAAAAATTAATTAGTGTTAGCTTTATGGTTATATTTAGGGTTAGTGTTAAGGTTAAGGCTAGGATTGAGGTTAGGGTTACAATTAGAATTAGTGTCAGTTATAGAATTAGGGTTGGCTTAGAGATAGATTTAGAGTTAAGATTTGGGTTAAAAATAGTGTTAGTGTTAGTTTTAGGGTTAGGGTTAGAGTTAGAGTTATAATTAGTGTTGAAACTAAATCCTAACCCTAACCTAATCTTAACCATAAATCTAACCCCAACCCTAACCCTAACTCCAACCCCAAGATTTATCCTAGAACCCTAACCATAAGTGAATGCTAACCCTAACCTAACTTTAATCCTAACCCCAACCCCAACCCTAACCCTTATCATAATTCTAACCCTAATTTTAACTATAATCTTAATTCTAATTCTAACCCTGACCATAATTTAATGTTATTCATAATCCTAATTCTAACAGTAACCCTAATTAATGATAACTTTAATTCTAATTGTAACCCTTATTGAGCCTTACACTAATAATAAATAAAACCTAACCCTAATTGAACCTAACCCTAATCCTAATCGAACCCTAACCCTAAATGAACTCAAATTATAATTGTAACCCTAATTGAATCATAACTCTAATTAAACCCTAAACCTAATTGAACTATAACCCTAACTGAACCCTAACCCTAATTGAATCATAATCATAGCCCTAAAAATAAATTCAACCCTAACCCTAACCCCAACCCCAATCATAAGCCTAACCCTTATTTTAATACTAACCCTTATCTTGATTCTAAATTTAACCCTAACTATAACCCTAGTTTTAATTCTAAATGTGACCATAGAAATTCTAACCCTATTTATAATCCTAATTTGAATACTAACCCTAATTCTAATAGAAACACTAGTTTTAATTATAACCCCAATTCAACCATAACCCTAAACCTAACCTATTCTTAACACTAACACTAATTGAACCCTAACCCTAGTCATAATTAAAATTAAACCCTAACCCTTACCCAAATTGAATCCTAACCCAATTTGAACCCTAACTCTAATTGAACACTAATACAACCCTAACTGTAACTCTATACCTAATTGAACCTTGAATGAAACTTGTACCTAATTAAGCTCTAACCCTAACTTTGAACTATAATTCAATCCTAACCCTAATTGAACCCTAACCATAACCCTAATTGAATCCTTACTAAATTTTAACCCTAATTAAACCCTAACCCTATTTGAACCCCAACTCTAACCTAACCCCAAGTTTTATTATAAAACCTTAACACTGACCATAACCCAAACAAAACCCTAATTGAACCCTAACCCTAGCACTATGTGAATATTAACCCTAATTAAACTCTAACCCTAACCCTAATAATCCCTAACCACAATTGAAACCTAACCTTGATTTAAGTCTAACCCTAACCCTTTTAACTCTAACTATAATTGAACCCTTACCCTAATTAGACCCTAAACCCTAACCTAATTGAACCCTAATTAAACCTTAACTATAATTTAACCCTAACCTTAATTAGACCCTAACGTTAACCTTGACCCTAACCCTATTTGAACCCAACTCTAACCCTAACCCCTAGCTTTGTTGTAGAACCCTAACCCTAGCCATAACCCAAATTAAACCTTAATTGAACACTAACCCTTATTGAATTCTAACCCTAATTAAATCCTAACTCTAATTGAACCCTAACACTAATGCTAACCATGTTACCCTAATTGAATCCTAAAACTCATACTAACCATAATTAAAATCTAATTAAATCCTATCCCTAACTGAACCTTGGACCTTTAACCATATTTGAGCCCCAACCCTAACGCTAATTTCAAGCTTCATTGTAGAACCCTAACCCTAACTATAACCCAAATTGAACACTAACCCTGACCCTAAGCGAACATTAACCCTAACCCTAATTAAACCCTAACCATACTTGAACCTTAACCCAAATGCTAATTAAATCCTAACCCTAACACTAACACTGACCCTTACCCTAATTGAACCCTAACCCAAATAAAATATTGATTGAATCTTGAACCTAATTGAACCTTAATCATAACCTTGACCCCAACCCTATTTAAACCCTAACCCTAACACTAACTCCAAGCTTTATTGTAGAACCCTAACTCTAACACTAAGTGAACAATTACCCTAATTGAATCCTAACTAATTCAAATTTAATCCTAAGTGAACCTTAACTCTAATTAAATCCTAGTTGAATCCTAACCCTAATTGAACTCTAATATTAACCCTAATTGAACTTTTATCCTAACCTTATTTGAATCTTGACACTAACCCTAACCCAAACTTTATTTTAGAACATGAACTTTAATTCTAACCCTAATTGAACCCTAAATCTAGCCCTAATTTAACCCTAACCCCAATTAGACCCTAAATCTAACCCTAACCCTAACCCTAATTGAACCCTTACCCTAACCTTGATTGTATCATATTCCTAACCCTAATAGTAGCCTTAATTGAACCATATACCTAATCCTAATGACCCTTAATTGTAATCTTAATTGAACCCTAACCCTATAGTTAAATTCTAACACTAATCAAACCATAATCCCAATTGAACCCTAACCCTACTTGAGCCCTAGCCCTAATTGTAACACCAATCCTATCCCTAACCATAATTGTAACCTTGATTAGGATTAATGTTAGTGTCAATTTTATATAGACTTATATGGTTAAGTTAGGGTTAGAGTTAGAGTTACAATTAGAGTTAAGAGTACGGTTATAATTAGAGTTATAATTATTGTTAGTTTTAGAAATAGGGTTAGGGTTAGGGTTGAAGTTAGAATTAGAGTTAGGGATAGGGCTAGAATTAGTGTTAATGTTAGGGTTAGAGTTAGAGTTAAGGGTAGGGTTAGAATGTTAGGGTTAGAGTTAGAGTTAGGATTAGGATTAGGGCTAAAATTATGGTTAGGGTTAGGGTTACAATTATAATTAGTGTTAGTTCTAGAAATAGAGTTAGGATTAGGGTTTAAGTTAGAATTGGAGTTAGGGTTAGGGTTATAATTAGTGTTAATATTAGGGTTAGGCTTAGAGTTAGAATTAGAGTTAGGGGTAGGGTTAGAATTAGTGTAACTGGTATTATAATTATTATTAGTGTTAGTGTTAGAATTAGAGTTAGCGGTAGGGTTATAATTAGTGTTAGTGTTAGTGTTAGTGTTAGTGTTAAAATTAGTGTTATCATTAAAATTAGTGGCAGTGTTAAAATAGTGTTATTGTTTTAATTTTATGTAGATTTATATGGTTAGGTTAGGGTTAGAGTTAGAATTAGTGTTAGTGTTATAATTACTATTAGTGTTATATATATATAATAAAATTAAGGTTATATATGTTAAGAATTAGAACTAGTGTTAGGGTTAGAGTTAGAATTAGAGTTAGGGGTAGGGTTAGAATCAAATTTTTTTATTAGATAGGTAGGGAAGGGCCTTGATCCCATGGTTACAGTAGCAAACAAAAAAGAACTAGAGAGATGTGGGAAACAACACCACCATAAAACCAAAAAATAGCATCAGTATTAGCACACATGCCAACATTTAAAATAGTAACCATAGTCCAACCAGTACTAATAAAAAATAGTAACTATTACCAGTATACTTAGTTCTACATAAGCCATTAATTAAATTGATAGGGTCCCAGGTGGTATTCCACCATGACATAGAGATCAAATAACAATAGTCTGAGATGATAAAATAGCAGGACAAAAATTCATCAAAAAACAACAAAGTGGCAGCAACAAGCCATTAATTGACTTTCTTCAATAGGTCCCCATACTCTCCCATGAGAGCAATATATTCATGCCAATCAAGTCCCTCTATGCCATCCATCATATTCAGGGTATCGGGTTTCGCCTGTTTCTTTAATTTCCTAGTACAACATTGCTCTTCTCATCAATCTGTTAGTTACCCTCATGAGAGTAACTAACACCTTCTCCATATCTTCAAACTGTACCTGCAAAAAGGTTAGCCTACGCTTTAAAAAATTAGTACTTAGCTCCTCAATATTTTTCTCCCCACCCTGATTCCCAACATCCTATCCCAATTCACAGCATCCAGAACATTTTCAACCTCAAACTTCTCCTCAAAAGGCTCAATTTTCTCCTCCTCCTCCTCCTCCTCTTCCTTATCCTCCTCTAAACCATCTTCCCCCATCTCCTATGTAGAGTCTTCAAATTCTGTGTCCTTGGAGAAATCTTCTTCCTAGGCTTCGAATTCTTCATACCCTAGGTCCTCCTCAATCACAGACATCTTTTGTTTTCCTTTATTATCTTTCAAAGCAACTTTTGCTAGGCATGTTGACCTTCTCCCCCCACTACCACCACTCCCTTGCCCATGTAAATTTTCCTTTACTTCCTCAATTTGATTCCCTTCCTCTATGATATTGATAAAATCCATGGGATTTATGTCTCTTTTTGGTGTCTTAGCCTTTGGGATCTCAAGCAACAAAGGAAAATGTTTCCTTTTCTCAAGCATGGCTCTAAGGAGCCCTATCTCATAAATTATATTTTCCTCACTCTTTTATGACCTTGGAGTTGAGGGGTTTGACACATTAGCCATAGGGGAATTACTTTTAGTAGAAATAAGAACACATCTACCATGAGGATTCAAAGCCAGGGAATACTTATACAGGGTAAGCATAAGGCCTTGGTGAAGAGGAGGACTAGTACCTTTTTCAATACTACGTTTTAGGGAGGACAACAGATAGAAGGGAAAATTGATTCTCTCGCCATGGCGGATATGGTATAGTAGAGGTAAATGGTACACATGTACTGACATATACCTACCCTCGAGAGTAAAGTATCTCATTAAAAATAGACTAACTAAAGAAAAAGGAGGAGGAAGTTCCAGTCTAGCATACTTGTTTTGAAATCTCTTGATATTTTCCCCATCATGCAGGAACTTGTCAAAAAATCTATGTTAATCTACCCCACTTCTCTTTTCCACTTTAATCCCATTATTTTGCAGACCCATAGCTTCAGCAATGAATGAAGTGGTTACCTCGAATTTTACTACGCCAATGGTGAAAAATCCCTTCTTCCAAGAGTTCATAAATTTAGCCATAAGTTTTTCATTATATCCTTTCAAGGATTCGAAGAATGGAACCATACCGACATTCTCAAACATTTTCCATAAATCCACATTTTGTTTTAGGGCTTGACAATTTGGAGGCTTTGTTCT
Organism: Sequoia sempervirens; assembly: GCA_007258455.2. NCBI lineage: Eukaryota > Viridiplantae > Streptophyta > Pinopsida > Cupressales > Cupressaceae > Sequoia > Sequoia sempervirens. Next base: position 92,819 of record VDFB02282859.1, on the reverse strand, counting down.
CTTCCTTGGTCCTCCAATTTTACTCTACAAATTCTTTTGGTGAGATGAACTTTTCTTCATAATCACACCCACAATCTACTTCTTTCCCAAGATACCAAAAACACTCTTTCGCCAGATAACACATAGAGCAAATACATAGTTTCGAATCAAGAAGTTTCTTATTGAGAAAGCCAGATGCACATTTCCCAGAGCATAAGTCTCATCATTAAACTTACAAGGAATTAAATCCCTATTAAAATTCATCCCTTTCCCCATCTTAGAGATATGGGGATTGTTGACACAATGCATTTTGACACGCATAGAAATGACCACCCTTAGAAAATTCATTAATTTCATTTGATTTTTGGTCACCTTCTTTAAAGGGGAATTATTAAGATTATCTCCATTCGATACAATCCTATACAAACCCGTACTCCAAATTCCATCATTACACAGAAGGCGAAAAGGCACCACTTGGTACTCATTTATGCCACCTAAAACCAAACCTATGATTTTTGCATATGATATTCATTCTCAAATTATTTTCTTAGGATTAAGTCTCTTAGAGACTTCAACATGTTACCGCTTGTCCAACATGTCCATCCCCTACAACTCAGCGCCACATTGGCAGCACAATCTGTAGCTTTATTTCCTTCCCTATAAACATGTTGCACCTTACAATTATTGAAATACTTCTTAATGACATTGCATCTGTCTATTATATTTTTTAATTCCCATGGTGGCGCAGCTTCTTCATTTAAAATATCCACAATTAGCTTTGAGTCCCCTTCTAATATGACATTTTTGTACCCCGGCTCCTTCAGAGTATTGAAATGCCTAAGAGCATCCATAGCTTCAACTTTATTATTAGAGAAAATTCCCATGTTCACTCCAAAGCCCACAATACAATCACCTTTGTGGTTTCTAAACAAACCCCCTGCTATAGCTTGTCTTGGCTTGCCTTTTGAGCACCCATCAAAATTACATTTTATCCAATTTTCTTGCAGAGGGCTCCACACAGTATCCATTCTGTTAAGCATCTTTGACCAGTTGAGTTTGGTTAGATCCTTCCTTATTCCCAAATTCTGTTTTATCCTCATTTCTTTGTAGTTAGGCTAGGTTTTGAAGAAGTTGTATCTTCCAACCTGAATATTTTCCTTAATTTGGGATTTTATAATTAGACTAACCTCTTAGCTACTTCTCTCAACTTCTCTTAATATTCTATTATTCCTTTCCTTCCATAAACCCCAGGTGACAAATGGAGGAACTTGACTCTAGAGGTCAACAATTACATTAAGTGAGAAGGAGCAATTTGACCAACTTTCAATAAAACACCTCATGGAATTAGGAAACACCCAGTATGAGGACAACAACAACAAGAAACAAGACCACACTTCCTTCACAAATTGGCAATGAAAGAAGATATGAATTATTGAATCCTCTTCCTATTTACAGAGAGAACACCTATTAACCAATTGGAAACCCCTCCTTACCAGATTGTCAATAGTGAGAATTTTCCCGTGGGTCACCGTCTACCAGCAACAGTTAATTTTGGGAACAAGGTTCTTTAACCGCACCTTCTCCTAGAAATGGTTTGGGACAACAACCTAAAGCCTCACCATTTCTTCATAGGTCTTCTTGACTAAGAAACAACCAAAAGAGTTTCCTTTCCAAATCCATTCATCACCCCTTTCTCTATCAAACCACTTAGCCTCCCCAATCAGGTTATGCAATCTAGTTAGAATTGGGTCCCAATTTACCTATATTTGGCCTCTCATATTGTTCCTTCTTAGAAGAAAATTGAACTCCTTCCATTTAGGTTCCTTCATATCTGAGTTAATATAATTAGAAACCTTTTTACCACGAATCTTGTTAAGGATAAGTTTAAGAGGGTTAAGAACTTCTAAGGAGGACAAAGTAGAATTCTCTATCCAAGGGTCCTTCCAGAAATTTGTATTATTTCCATTCCCAATTCTCTTTCTAAACCCCATCTTCAACACATTCCTCAATCTCACAAGGTGATTCCATAAAGCTTAACCACTAGGCAGATCAAAAGTTGAACAAAAACAGCCAGAATTCATATTCCTCAAGTATTTTGCTTGAAAAAATTTAACCCAATCTTTAGAGCCTTCTAGCAGATTCCAACCAATTTTATCCATTAGGGATTGGTTTAGCATGAATATTCTTCTTAGTTCTATACCTCCACTTCTTTTGGGCATACACACTTTTTCCCAGCTAACCAGGGACAATCTTTTTTTTTTTTTAAATTCCTGACCATAGGAATTTTCTTTGAATTTTCTCAATCTTCTCCCCTATAGAGGCGGATATTTTGAAAATAGATAGGTAATAAACAGGGATATTCTGAAGGGAGGCTTTAAGGAGTTGAATTTTTCCCTCCAGGCTAAGAAGCTTCCCCTTCCAATCAGCAAGTTTGTTTTGGAGCCTTTCAAACAGTTGATTCCAGTAATTATTTTCCAGCTTTTTAGAGATCAAAGGGAGGCCCAAATAAACATCAGGTAAATCAACTTCCCTACATCCTAGGATTTTTATAACTCTATCCTTAATCTGTTGGTCAGTATTGAAGAAGTAAATTTTTCTTTTTTCATAGTTTATACACTAACCAGAAACAACATCATAGTCGTTGAGAACCTATTTCCAATGACCTGCTTCCCCCACTGAGGCTTCCCCAAACATAAGAGTATCATCAACAAGTTGTCAGTGGGCTCAGGCATAAGAGAAGAGGCAGCTTTAACACCTTTTAGAACTTTTGAGTCCACCAATTTTGAATGTTCCTGCCAAGAACTTCAACAATAATAATAAAAAGGTAGGGAGAGAAGGGGTCACCTTGCCTTAGCCCACAACCACAGGAGAAGAAACCTTGAGGAATGCCATTGACCATAACAGAACACTTAGGGGAGGTAACACAGGCAGAACTCATTTTTAGGAATCTTCCTTCTATCCCAAACTTCTTGAGAACAAAACACAGGAAAGGCCAGGAAACCCTATCATAGGCCTTATAAATGTCAATTTTGAAGGCCATCCCAAGATTTTTAGAGTGATCCATTGAATGGATAATTTCATGGGTGAAAATAACAGCATAAAAAATATTTCTATCTTGAACAAAACCTTTTTGGTTTGAGGAAATCATTTTACCAAGAACCGGTTTAAGTCTTAACACCAAAATTTTAGAGAAAATTTTATAGATTGTGTTACAAAGACTAATAGGTCTATAATCTTTCATGGTAGAAGCATCAAAAAAATTGGGGATAAGAGTTATGAAAGTAGCATTCATTTGATTCAGCAGCTTTCCTGACCTAAAGAAATCCCAAGTAGCATTAAAAATATCAGTTTTAACTATGTCCCAGTAGGTTTGGAAAAAGGCAAGAGGGAACCTAGCAAGGCCAGAAGCTTTAAAGGCACCAAAAGAAAACACTACTTTTTTTACTTTATCCATAGATACAACATTAGTCATCATCTTTAAGTCAACATCAGAAATTACACTAGGGATCACTTCAAGAAAGTCAACATTTACCTGAGGAGCACTACTAGGGGCCATGTGGTAGGAAGAGAAGAAGTTAACAACTTCCTGAGAAATATCTTTTTCATTGGTTACAATAGAGCCATCCTCTTTCACAAGTGACCTGATTTTGTTTCTACTTCTATGTTTTAGAGTGGATTGGTGAAAGAAATTAGTATTGCTATCCCCTTTCGTTAGCCATTGGACCCTTGAATTTTGTTTCTAGAAGGTTTCCTCCTTTTTGTTTATCTTATACCATTGTGATCTAAGGTCTATTTCCTTGGCACATATCTCTTCATCCACTTGGCCAACCTCCATGATATCCTGAACCTCTTTTATACTTTTTCCCAAGCTATTCTTTATTTCAAAGATGTTTCCAAAAGTCATCTTATTCCACCCCTTCACTTTTCTCTTTTATCTGCTTAGTTTTTCCACCAGACAATACATAGGTGTGCCTAATATTGGTTCCTCCCACCAAGATTTAACCAAAGCAGAAAAATTTGGTTGGAGACTCCACATAGCTTCAAATTACAAAGGGAAGGGTACCCTATTATGATTCATATTTATTTTAAGCATCAATTCATTATGATCAAAACATGATCTTGGGAGAGCAGAAAGAGAAAGGAATTGAGAAATATTCCAATTGGTAGAGATCAAAAATTGATCCAGTTTAACTTGGATTAGATGGTTTCCATTTCTTCTATTCGACCAAGAATACTTAGCTCCTTGGAGGGGGATATCTATAAGACTTGTTGAATTGAAGAAGTTAGCCAGTTCCATCATACTGTCAGAATAATCATCCAACCCTCATGACTTTTCTGAAGGAAGGAGAGGAGAATTAAAGTCCCCTCCAAGCAACTAGTGGTCATCCTTCCTAATAGAAATAGCATCACTTAGTTGTTCCCAAAGCTAAACTCTATCCCTTCAAGAATTTGGAGCATAAATGTTTATTAGATTCCATTTCTCCTGAGAGGTTGTCTTCAAGGGTAATCAAAAGGCTGTGTTTACAAGCCAAACACAGAGTGCCTTTCAGTTTAGAAGGATTCCATAGGGTAGAAATTCCACCTGAAGCTCCTTCCGCCTCACTAACAAAGTAATTAGCACCTAGCCATAGATTCAAAATAGCTTTATCAAAAGTTTGTTTCTTCATCTTCATTTCTTGTAGAAGGAGAACATCAACTATATTATCAAGAATGCAGAATTTCACCAAAAACTATTTATATGGGCTATTAAGGCCCCTTACGTTCCAAGAGAGGTACTTCATTGATAAAACCAAATACGTCCCCACCTCCACCCCAAATCAGCAACCCAGGCTACTTCTTCTTGGGCTTCAATCTTGCGATCGAGTCCAAGATTCTTTGTTTTCCTATTGCTACATCCCTCACTGTATCTTTTGTTCTTGAGTCCTTTTGGGAGGGTCTTCCCACCTTATTACGCCCTCTCACATCTGGTTTCCTCCAAAGACACTACTTTATCAACTAGTACATATTCACCTTCTTCTAGGCCTTCACCAACACCATAAATCTGCTCCACCTTCTAAGCCATCACATTTTCCTCTACCAGGGGATCCTCAACTTGAACCTTCTCCATATTTACATTTTCCCCTCCCGTAACCTCCATTGTAGGGAATCCTAAAGTTGGAAGGGAAGAAGCAAGGGCAGCCACTTTAGGGTTCAAGCTAACCAAATCTTTGACATCAATAGAAGGAACAAAAATAGATTTCAAGTCCAACTTTGCATTATCCTTTAGGAGGGGAACCGATACCTCCTAAGCAGAAAGAGGAGTAGGTTGTACAACAAGATCCATTTCATTGGCCAGGTGGTCCTTTTCAAATATTTTTTCCTTAGCCTTTGAACCTTCTAAGGAATTTATCCCACAAGTGTCAACTAGATGGCCAAACTTCTTACACTGCTGGCAAAAGAGATGGACATTTTTTTGTACTCAAGAGGTTGAGTCCAACTACCGAACTTTGACTTAAGCAAGATTGAGGAAGGGAGGACTATATTCACTGCAACATTAACAAACATTCTAGCATACACCAGTCTTGTTCTCTCTTGAGTTATCTTATCTATAGCCAAAAGGCTCCCAAAGGAGTTAGTTATGCCCTTTAATATTTCATTTTTCCTAAAATTCTAGAGGAAGGCTCGAGAGGCGTACCCAAGTTGGAGTTGAGGCCTCCAAGTCAACCAATAGGTCAAAACCCAGTTTCCATTTGCAGAGGGAGAGAATTTTTTAAAGCATGAATCAAAATCCCAAGGACCCCCAATTAAAACCATCAACATGTCTTTGTAAACCACAAATGAAAAAAGAAAAATACCTTTGGGAATTTTGAGGTTATCTAGTTCAATATTCTAGATTCTAGGTGGAAGTATCACGCTGACGAACTAGTTCAATATTTGGCCTATACACCAAAAAATTTCCAACAAGCGCCATTTTGAGGTTATCCATTGCCTTCAGCATTAGAACCTCAGGGACATCTACTTCCCAGCCAGTCACCAAGCGAGAAGCATATTCCAAAAGCCTTTTACTTGAAGCTAGTGATTCAAACCCCACCAGTTTTTCCATGTAGGAAGTCGATGCTTCCTCTGAAAAAAAGGAGTTGAGCTCGAAAGATGGAGAAATAGGCTACTTCCCAGAGATTCCCCCCGTCCATTCCCCAGGGGAAAGGACTAAAGTACAAGGTGGGGACGTCATGTTAGGAACAACTAGACTGGCTGTTGTCACCACAGGCATAGCACTAGGAAAGAGGACAACATCCTTGGAATGGGGAGCCTCCCCCCCCCAATTGACCCATGAAACAGTCAAATCACAATAGTGGCCAGAAATTCAAAAAGTAGCTTGAGCAAGAAACATCGGAGCAGAGCAGTGCTGAGCATTAAGAGTACACAAGCACATCATTAGAATCAATGTTACTATTATAATTTTATATAAATTTTAAAATATATATATATATATATGCTAGAATTAGTGTTATTATTAGGATTAGGGTTAGGGTTAGAGTTAGGGGTAGGGTTAGAAATAGTGTTATTGTTAGAATTAGAGTTAGGGGATGGGTTAGAATTATTGTTAGTGTTAGAATCATCATTAGTATTGAAATTAGTGATACTATTAGAATTTTATATAGATTTATATGTTTAGGTTAAGGTTAGAGTTAGAGTTACAATTAGTGTTAGTTTTAGGGTTAGGGTTAGGTTAGAGTTATAAATAGTGTTAGGCTTAGGGTTAGGGTTTGAGTTTGAATTAGACTTAGAGTTAGGGTTAGAATTAGTGTTAGGGTTAGGGTTGAGATAGAATTAGGATTAGAGTTACAATTAGGGTTAGAGATAGAATTAGGATTAGATTTGGGGTTTGTGTTAGGATTAAGGTTAAGGTTGTAGATATGATGAATATTCTAGGGTTAGGGTTAGAGCTAGAGATATAAATATATGTATGGTTAGGGTTATGGTTAGGTTTAGGGTTAGATATAGGGTCAGGGTTAGGTTCAGGGTTAAGGCTCAATTAGGGATAGAGTTAGGGTTCTATAATAAAGCTTGGGTTTATGGTTAGGGTTAGGGATAGGGTTAGAGTTATGGTTCAATTAGGGTTAGGGTTAGAGATAAAATATGGGTTAGGGTCAAGGTTTGAACTAGTGTTAGGGTTTGAGATAAGGTTAAGGTTAGGGTTAGATTAAGGGTTAGGGTTAGAGATACAATATTGGTTAGTTTTAGGGTTAGGGTTAGGGTTAGAGTTAAGATTAGAGATAGAAATAGGGTAAGAGTTAGGGTTAGAGATAGAATTATGGTTAGGGTTAGGGTTAGGGTTAGGGTTAGAATTGGGGTTAGAGTTAGGGTTAGCATTGGGATTAGGGTTAGAATTAGAATTAGTGTTAGTTTTAGCATTAGTGTTAGGGTTAAGGTTAAAGTTACAATTAATGCTAGAGCTAGGTTTAGGTTTAGGTTTAGGGTTAAGGTTAAAAATAGGGTTTGGGCCAATATTATAATTACAATTAGTGTTAGTTTTGAAATTTGGGTTAGGTTTATGGTTAGAGATAGATTTAGAGTTAGGGTTGAGATTAAAAATAGTGTTAATTTTGAGGTTAGGGTAAGGGTTAGAGTTAGAATTAGGGTTAGAATTAGGGTTAGAATTAATGGTAGAATTAGGGTAAGGGTTAGAGATAGAATTAGAATTATGGTTAGGGTTAGAATTAAAATTAGTATTAGTTCTAGAATTTAAGGTAAGGGTTAAAGAGTTGAAGTTACAATTTTTAGAGTTGGTTTTAGGTTTAGGTTTAGGGTTAAGGTTAGAAACAAGATTAGGGTCAAGGTTACAATTATAATTAGTGTTAGTTTTAGAATTTGGGTTAGGGTTAGGGTTAGAGATAGATTTAGAGTTAGGGTTGAGGTTTGAAATAGTGCTAGTGTTAAGGTTAGGGTAAGAGTTAGAGTTAAAAATAAGGTTAGAGTTAGAGTTAGAGATATTTTTGGTTTTAGGGTTAGAATTAGTGTTAGAATTAGAATTGGTGTTAGTTTTAGAATTAGGGTTAAGGTTAGGGTTAGATTTAGATTTAGAATTAGTGTTAGTTTTAGGGTTGGGGTAGGGTTACTATTAGAGTTAAAATTAGTGTTAGAGTTAGGTTTACTTTAGAGTTAGGTTTAGGGATAGAAATAGGGTTAGGGATGATTAGAAATAAGGTTAGGGTTAGAGTTACAATTTGAATTAGTGTTGGCTTTATAATTATGGTTAGGGTTAGAGACAGATATAGATTTAAGGTTGAGGTTATAAATAATATTAGTGTAACTATAATGCATATTGAATTATAAGGTTCCTAACCCTAGTCCTATTCATACCCCAAACTTAACCCTAACCCCAAGCTTTATTATAGAAACATAACCTTAACCCTAAACCTAACCCGGATTGAACCTTAATTGAACCTTAACCCTATACTTCCACACTCATTATGCCTATTTTTAATCATATTTTAACATTCATTTTCTACCTAAATATTACTGATAAAAAATGATTCAAAGGTGTATTATTTTTTCAATTCAAAAGGCTTATTCCTTTTTTAGTTCCAAAGGCTAAGTGGAGATCGTTGAGTGAAGTGAGGACTATATCATTTCCCTCTTATCCTTAAATGTGTTATAAAATCTATTAGATTTGGATTAATTTTGTTGTGTATGACTATGAATAATATTTTTAAAATAAATAAAAATAAACATATTAATTTTGAAATACAAAAAGTGAATTATATTAAATTTTTAAAATTAAAATAAAGCAAAATTAATAATTTATAAATATATTTTTTTCCTATTTTTAAATAAGTTATATTTGAGGTAGATGTCATCCATATGGTGGTAAATAGATTTGTCACTACAAATTTCAAAGTGGCTCACCCAATGAGCAGTGACATTTATGTCCTAATAGTTGGATAAGTTGTTATTGGGCCAACAACTTTCATTTGTGTTTAAGAGGGGTAGCTCCCTCTTCTGATGGGGGTGTTTGAGATTTTCATGTACTTTTAACTATAAAGTAAAAAAAGGTAAAAATGAGAAAACTAAAGGAACATGGATAACATAAATCCCAATGGTAGACATATTAATACCAACTGATATTTCACAATGGATGACAAATTACAAGGGATGGTTTTACCATAAAATATTTTTTGATATTTAATAATGATGAAAAAGGGATAACAAATTTTAACATACAAGGAAACAAGTTACCTTATCACATTCAAACTAAGATACCAAGGTATGATTGTGTTTCATCAATTGCATATATTGTTTGAATAGATGACCAATGTATTCCATAATTACACAAAGGTATTATCAATTTAATGTAAGATAAATCAATAATAATAACTTAGAAACACATATAGGACATATGAACTAAATGCACTCTTTATTATCTTTATGAAGTTATACAATCTCAAAAACCCTTTTTGTACAAAGTGTAAACACAAGTCATCAAAAGGTCTCTTTGAAAATGTATCTAGGGTTTTCCCCTCTAAGAAAATTATCCCTTTACATTTGAAATAGCCTTGTATTTAAAGGCTCCTCTTTAGTAATTACCTGTAACTGCCCCATAACTACCTTTTTAAAATGCAATAATTAAAAAAAATGAACCTTATTTGGTTATGTTTTACACAACTTTTCTAAAAAATAACTACCTCATAACTACCTTTTTAAAATGCAATAATTAAAAGTAATGAACCTTATTTGGTTGTGTTTTACATAACTTTTCTAGAAAATAGACTTCATTTTCTAACTTTTGGCTACATCAAGTGTTGACATAAGTCACTTTAAAAAAACAATATGAACTTATAACTTTTGAAAGAAAGACTAAGTTTTTAATCTTGATGAATTATTGTTCATCTCCACCTTATCCATCTTTAATACTTCTTGAAGACACTCCTAGCACTGAGCATTGACTCAACTTATCCTCCTCATTGCATAGTAGGAACTCATGCATATTTCATATAAATAAACATAAAATAGTGTATAGTAGTGATAGAAAAATAGGTTGGAAAACCACTCACCTTTCCAATTCAAAGGTTTCCAAATCACCCTTCTACTCACAGACTCAATCTTGGCTTGTCTTCCACTATTTCACCTAAACACCCTTATAGGTTTGCAGACCCAATTTTCCCAACTTAACTCTCAAATATCCTTAACAACATCTGCAACTATCCATCATTCTAAGCACCCATTTAATCCCTCTTCAACATACCACAAACTCACATAGGACTCCTTTGGAACAACTTTCACAAATCATGCAAACTACATTGTCCTCAAGGCTAATTAGGCCTAATTTCCAAAGAAACCACCTTAGGAATGCCTCACAAAACCAAAAAATCAATTTGGAAGCACTCACCTACCTAAGAAACCAAAAAATCCATAGTCCTTAGGGAAATTTAGGCCCTGCAACACACCGAACTCCAAAACCCCCTCTTTTCCTAATGTACCCTATGGTTTATTGAAAAAGCTACTTCCAAAATTCACTAGACCTTACCATCAACTCAAACACCCTTTAATAACCCTAAAAGGGCTTAAAATAACATAAAAAGTGACTGGAGCAGGTATTTCTTACATTTTCCCTCTCTAATCTCTCCTTTTCATACAAAAACACACAAAATGCCATCTAGGGCATCATCAAAAATCATGGTCCTAACCTCCCTTGCACATGAAATGATTCAAGAATGTTTATTAACCCTATCTAAGATTATCCACCAAGTTACAAAATCATATTGTGGGTGGAAGGCTTAATATGCCATTTTAAATGCACTCAAAACCCTTGAACAGGGTATACAGACCGACCCTGAGTAAGTTGCCTCTCAAATGCACAAAAGTGAATGGAATTTCTTAAAACCAAGTCCAATATGAATCTAAGCCTACTTCCCACTGAATTAAATCCATTGGATTGCAAGATTACCCTATACGGAACTGTATAGTACCAAGAAACTTCAGAAATTCTGGAAAAACACAAAAAATTGCAAGGAAACAATATGATTTTATTGATTTTCTTTCAAACTCAGTTTCTCCAACCTCAAACTAAAAAATATGAGGCCTTATTAAACAAAAAATACACCAAATACCATCCCTCAACCAACTTCAACCACCAAACAACAACTTTTCAAAAAAACTAACCGTTGTCATTCAAATTTGTTGCAATTTTGCAACTTACAAATTTGACAACTTTTCACCTTTTAACTCTTTATTGCTCTATAAACTCTCTAATCACCTAATTGACACAAAAATGACCACTATGGCACTAAAATGGCCTTGGGATGGCCTTATTACATTAAAATTACCCATACTCACAAAAACACAAACTTGAACCTTCCTAACTCAAGGACTAGAGCTTGGTGCACCTGCACCAAGTAGAGAAGGAATAAAATGTTTAGAACCAAATCCCCTTCAATAAAAGTCTCATTAGTTTAGAAGTTAACATATTGAAAATCCAAATTAGATGGTATCTCAAATGAAATCAATCCCTTTAAATTTACTAATATCTTATCCTTGAATCTAATATTGAGTAATTCATATAAGTCTTTTGACATTTCATCATACTCAAGGGAAACACTTTCAAATGACAACATGTACATCAACTTTACAAATTCATTTTAGAAGGAATTGTCACTCCATGCTACTAACAACTAGTAAATAACTTTCAAGCTATAAGTTGTGCTTTCATTAAATCTAAGAAGAAGTCACCATGTTTGTTTTCATCCTAGTACCAATTCTCAAAGTACTTGAAAATAGGATGCTCTCTTGATCGAGATTAGGTTTAAGATTACTGCAAATAGTAATGTACCTCCAATATCCAATCTTCTCTAATAGATAAGTGGCATAAAATATGAATTTAGGCTTGAAAAATATACACTTGTGTTCTATAGTCAAGAAGTTGAGACCCAATGCAAGATTGAAATATAAAAAACCCTTGTTGAGAAACCTTGCATGACAAGGTTCATCTCCTAAATAATTTCTCAATATTTGTATGCATCTCCTATAATTGTGGGTGTAATCTATCTCCTACACAAAATGTATGTATCATTTTATGACTTTAAATACAACTACACCCATGCATCTTTTTAATTCCTCTATTTTTCATCAATCTTCACCCTACCTACACACTTTTTATGTGGTTATGTGGTCTATAGCCGCCAACAAAACACATTCACACAATCCCCATATGTTTAATTGTCATTTTGAATATGAACTTTATAATTTCCTTAGATAGCCAACATGACCATGAGGGTCAACTATACATAATGATCAATTGTAGGTTTAATGTGATAAAAGCCACTCATATCGCTCTCATATACTAATCCTACATGGTTGCATCCAAATAAAACACAAGAGAAACTTGCATGGTTATGGTATGCTCTAAAAAGCTTCATTAGTTCAAAGGGTTTTGGAGCATCCCTCTAAAAACTATTCTTTGCATATCCAACATCAATGGAATTCAATTAGATGATATATCTTTGAAGCTTTATGTGAAACAATTCACATGCTTTTTGTATGCTTCCACCTTTTCAACATTCCTTTGAGGTGTTTTGTCAAAGAGTTCACCTCATTTTTTATGCTTCCATTTTCTTGTTTTTATTCATTTTTTAAAGCCTCTAATTAGATGTAGGAAGGGATCTAAAATTGATAAAGGCACATGGAATTTCTCTTTACATGTGAATGTCTTTGAAGCTGCACCAACAAAAATAATCTTGTGCATATTTTGCGATCACTTCAATTCCATGAGATAACTTTGGAAAAAATTCCTCAAAGAAATGTGGTCTCATGGTGATGGAATTCCATGGCAAATGCCATGACAAGTGAATTTTATGGATTTTCATGGCATTCCATCACCATGAGACCACATTTCTTTGAGGCATTTTTTCAACTAGTTCACTACCTTGTCTATGTTTTTGCTTACTGTTATGCTTTGATAGATTTTTTCCAAGCATCCTTAGCTTTTTCGAAAGCACTTGTTTTAGGATTTTAGTCATAGCAACAAGGTAGTGAACTGTTTGATAAAATGTTTTGGTAGACATGTATGAAAAATGTGGTAGCATAGACAAGGTAGTGAAATTTTTGAAAAAACGCCTCAAAGAAATGTGGTCTCATGGAATGCCATGATAAGCAAATGCAATTGGCAGCTACTCCTAGTTATTAGTTATGCAATGTTGCATAACTGCTTAGGTTGACTTTGTAAAAACTAAATTGTAATTGAAATTTTGTCATCTATCAGCATTTAGTTATTAGTTATGCAATGTGAAGTAATGCTTTGAGTTTGAAAGATAAGCAATGCAATGTAATCAACAATTTGAATATAAACTACAAAAATCTATTTTTTACAATTCATTAGTTAAACTCTTTATTTTATTTTCTCTCTATAACTCTATTGCTATGGAAATGCCTTTTAATTAAAAAAAATAGTTTATGTCTCTTAGTCTACAATTTTTTGTTGCTATGTGTAGAAAATTACAAATGGATCAATTTCAAAGGTTGAAATACCATGCATTTGATGAGAGAATAGCTGATGAGAGTGACATGGACAAATATCCCATGTCCATGTAATGACTGTCTTGGTGGAAAGGTGAAAAAAAAGAAGTTAGATTTATCGACATACGATAAGATATGGGCATAGTGGTATAAGCCCTTGGAATGTCAATTATTTCGAAGATATGACAGAATGGTAGAGTGTGAGAGATGAGGAGGCAACAAACATAGATGAAGTGGCACCAAACATAGATGAAGTACATGAAACATAGGTGAAGAGGCAGCAATGTTAGACGAAGGGTTTGAAGTTGATAGAATGTTGAATGAGGGTCTAAATGGTGATTGGACCAAGTTGATGGACGATGCTTCAAAGCCTTTGTATGCTAATTGTAGGTTAGGTCGTTTGACAACAATCCTTCAAATTCTTAACTTGCAAGTGGTGTTTGGTTTGAAAAATGAGAGTGTAGATCAATTATTGGCATTATTAAGTTTGTTGTTACCACCTGACTCCACATTTCCAACAAAACAAAGTCAATGTAGAAAGGAAATCACTAAGCTAGGATTCCAGTATGAAAACATCCACACATGTGTGAATGGTTGTGTATTATTTTGCAAGAATCTTGCAAGTGAGAGTGAACATTTGAAATTTCATGAACTGAGGTATAGAGAAGGGTTAAAATCAATTGTGGTTCCTAGAAAAAAAAAATTCCACTTTCTAGTAATCCCACGATTACTTCGAATGTATAGGTGCAGAGACATTGTTGAACTTATGCAACGGCATGCCCAAAATAAGAGCACTGATGGAAAACAATGACATGTTCCTGATTATAAGATGGAATTTGATAATAGATGGCCTAATTTTTCTCAAGATCTACGTAATATAAGGTTGGGTTTGTCTCTAGATGGGGTGAACCCATTCTCAGATCAAAGTACTAAATGGTCAACTTGGATAGTGTTTTTAATAAATTATAACTTGCCTCCATGGTTAGAAACTAAACCATTTTTCTTAATGTTATCATTGATTATACCAGGAAAGAAAAGTGTGACTTCAAATACAATTGATGCTTATCTAGAGCCATTATATGATGAGCTAATGGAATTGTGGAAAGGAATTGAAGCAATTCGATCTTTAAGGGATGGTCATTCAATCAAATTCACTTTAAGAGCTTCCTTATTGTTTACGATTCATGATCTTCCTACATATGGCACATTGTCTGGTCTTAGTTTTCATGGATACCATGGATGTCATGCTTGCTACTTTAAGGATTTTGTGAGGCACTCAAGAATTTTGTGTAAGTGTATTTATTGTGGACATCGTGCTTACCTATAATGGATCATCCATATTGTCAACAAAAAACACAGTTCAATGGTCAAGAAGAGAATCGTGAAGCACCATTGCTCATAACAGGTGATTACATTTTTTAGAATGGACAAAAAAGAATGCAATTTATTGAAAATGATGGGATTGTTGGCAGTAGATATGATCCATGTAATGAAAGCAGTGTAAATTTTTTTTGCATATTCTATAATTTTTCATACTTTAAGGATATAGCCATTAGGCATATTGTTGACTTTATGCATACTAAGAAAAATATAGCCTTTGCTATTATAGAAACTCTTTTTGGTGCTTTTGATACTCTTTCATCACGTGAAGACTTTTGACAACTAAAGATTCGTCAAAATATTTGGGTTGAAAAATATAGAAAACCTAGTGATCCTTATGTTTGGACAAAGGAACAATGTACACAATTCTTATAGTTGATGTCTCAGGCTAGCTTTCCCACTGGGTATGTAAGTAGTAGTATTAGAATCCAAATTGACATTAATGGCTTAAGAGGCCTCAAGACCCATCAATATCATGTCATAATGGAGAATATTTTACCTATTGTGGTAAATATATTAAGTTTGGCAAAGGGGCCAAGATTGGGAGTTATAAGGTTGGGCCTAATATTAAAGAGAATGAGTTTACATGTATTAAATCCTTTGAACTTTGATAGTTTGAGGGAGGAGGTTGTTGAAGTCCTTTGTCTATTGAAATGAGAATTTCCACCAACAATATTTAACATTTTTATGCATCTTTCAATACATCTACAATATGAACTAAAGCATTGTGGCCCAGTAAGAACAAGATGGATATATCCTATAGAATGATATATGAAGGTTTTGAAAAAAAATTGTTCATACTAGGGAAAAATTGGAAGGAAGCGTGTCTGACTGATGTAGAGTGGGTAGGGGAAGACAAAAATTTGATGGAAAACAACACCTTTTGTTTAGCTTCTCTCAAATACTCTAGGGAAACTCACTTATTTCACCTTTCACCCCAACAAACAACCTATTCACCCAACCTAGCATCTCACAACCAAATTCAACCAGAGGCTTGAGAATGATTTGAGCATCATTTAATTGAGTAAGCAAGACCAACAAATATGATCTTCCACTTAGAAACAACCAATCACCCACCACTACAACATTAGGCTATGTACTCCTTGTAGCCTTGTCCAATTAGGACAGTCAAAACAAAAAATTCTTAAAGGCAGTAACCAGACAAAGGAAACTAGTTTAGACATCTCACATGAACCCCTACAAGTCCACAAATCCCCAAGACATGACAACAAAAGGTAAATCCATAATGGACTGATCTCGAATGCCACAAGGAGGCCTAAATAGACTGCACACAATGTAAGAATCTGAGTACCTTGGAAAACCCAAACACCCTTAAGCCATAAACAATATTCCTACAACATCATTAAGCACATTTCAACATTTCCCAAGCACCCTTATTGCAAAAACACCTAGTAACTTGCAAAACTTAGATCTTTACCCACAATTCTAGTCCTATCACATAGAGATGTCAGGCCTAGGACATCAAAGTTATCCCTCCAAACTCCATTCCATCCTCTAAAACCTTCTTGAAATCAAATCACAAATGAAAACCTTCCATTCCATCCAAATTTAGCATTTGTACATGGTGGAATTGGAAGATACAAACATTTTTCTCACAAAACCCTAGGTTTTGAGGGTTTCAGACCACTTCTAGAAAAATGCCTATAACTTCCTCAATACTTGATTAAATTGCACCAAATAACCACCAAATGGAAGCTACTTCATCCCTCTCTCGGTCCATGTCAGCCTTATATCCGTACAGAGAGATTTTTGGCTGTACCAAGTGAGTTAGTAGGAAAAACACAAAAAATAAGAGAAACAGAGCCTTTTCTTCATTCAATTCTTCTCAAAAATCATTCAACGGCCTTGCCTCTACCCAAATGAGGAATTTTAAACATGTTTCAACTCCTTCCAATGTCCCTCAACTAATTTTTGAATTAGGGGACCATTGGAGAACTAACAACAATTGATTACATTTGATTTGGAAAAGTTGACAATCACTTATAATAACCTACGCTCAAATACCTCAATGGACTCCATTTCAATACAAATAGATCCAAGACACACCTAACATACTAAAAAACATCAAACCATATCATTCCTACTACTTGGCTGCATCATGGCAACTTTTCCTTTCTTAAGCCTAGATGCACCAAGTTTACAATATGAGCATGAGACCTATTACAACCATTGTAAGAATACTTACAAACCATAGAAAGAACACCTCAAATGGTCCATTGGACCTTATTACAACAAGAACTCATTGGAAACACAAAGCAAAACATAACAAATCCTCATGGAGGCATTAGGACCCCAAGGTGCCCTTGCACCACTGAGGGATATTCAATGCAAGAGGCCATGGGATTTTGCACATAATATATGAAGGATTTTAAAAATGTCAATTGGCATGTATAGGACAATGACAAAGAAGACACAGTTGTAGGTGAAGTATTAGAAGGAAATGGATGTCACTTCAAGCTATCACATCAAGAAAGATGTGTGATACATGCCTATATTCTTCAAAACACATATTCATTCAATAAGTGGCGCAGGTAAAAAAATTTACACAATAATTTATTTACTCAACTGCATTTACACATTTTCATTATCAATCTTACTATTTTTACATTAATATTCTATGTAGAAAATATGAAGAAGACAATCAAGCTTGGATGCAACATCGACCTCAAAGGCACAAATGTCATGTTGATTTGATTAGAGGTGATTCTTTTCCAAAATTTGAAGAATGGATTGCTAATGTAGTTAGTGATGCAAAAGAAAGCCAAGATATAACAACGGAGGAAAGTGAGCTTTCACAATCTTCACATTTATGGGCTACGTGATTCAGTGGAATGTGGGCCTATGATAGTCATTTAAGATGGAAGAAAAAGACAAAGGAAAGATAAATTCTTATTGTGTTGTTAGTGTTGAATTTCTTCATGAAACTGAGAAGAAATTTTATGTTGGATTCATCCAACAAATTATTCTAGTGGACTATGGTGAAAATAGTCCTATATTATTAAAATTAAGTGGATCTGACCATCTGCAGTACAATTTGATGAGTATGGATTTGTACACCAAATAGAAGATAATTTTTATCAGAGACGGATGAGCGTATGTTTCCCCTCTTCAAATTAACCAATCATTTCTAATTGATGATGTAAGAAGCCCAAGATGGTCGTATGTCATTCAAACAGAGTCTCATTCAAAACAAAAATTCATGGAAGTTGTTGACATAATGCCTGATGGGCAATATGTTAATTTACAAGAAACATTCAAAGAAGTGGATGAAGATGATGATGGAGTGTTTGAAGAAGACATTTTGATTACCAATGAAGAGATTAGGAGAGAGAATGCATTGCATGTCATAGATGAGGATGAGGAATAAAATCAAGCATATGCAGACGCGAATGATCAAGATTTTGATCTTGCTGGAAATGCAGATGATTATGATGATTTTTTGTCACCTTAAGAGGTTAGCTTGTCACCTAAACTTTGGTTATATGTATGGTGTAATTTATTATTGAATGTAAAAAAGATCTTAGTATAGGTATGATTATTCATTGTTGTTTTACTGATACATTTTTTAATGCAATCATCATTATTTTGTTGGTACATTGTATACAAAACCTAAGATGTTCACTATTGATTTGAAGTCCATTTAAAGTTATGTTCACTCATTCTTCTTAGTTTTGTTACTTTGGTTGAAAAATTAAAATTATTATTTTTTAGTTAGAATATAATTTCTTCTATGTCCTATATGTTTTCTAGATGCAAACATATAATGAACATCTATGATTTATTAATACATATAGATATCTTAAGATTAGATGAACTAATCCTCCCCATTACAAACAAAGAAATGATCTCTTAGGTCTAACTGACACTGAAAACTAAATTGAGAGATTGCAAAATTAGAAAATTGTTTAATCTTTTCAATAAAATGATATCTAAAATAATGCATTCATAATAAAATCCAATATTGCACTACCGCAACTGTCAATAGAGGCATGCACGGGATGGAGGGACATATAGGTCAATGTAAAAATTCTTACCGTAATACCGCGGTAACCAAATATGAATATTGTAGGGTGGCGGTGAGAACATGTTAACAACTAAAGTAAACCGCAACCCTATAAGGGGTACACAATGACCTTGCAGTATGGTAGTGAACAATCACTCAACTGATAGAATTAACCCATTGTCTTGTGGGAGTCCAAAGGGGTGTGCACAGGGTGGTGGTACTTCTACCACTACCCCACAACGGTCTTGATATGACAGAGCGGTATGGCAATACTTCTACTGCTACACCACAGTAGTCTTGATATGATAGAGCGGTATGGCGGTGAATAGTCACTCAACCGCTAGAATTAACCCACCATCATGTGGGAGTCCAAAGGGGTGTGCATAGGGTGGCGGTACTGCTAACACTACCTAGCAACTATCTTGAAATGATAGAGCAGTACTATGGTATAAGTTGTCAAAGCATTAAATGATTACACCATTCGATTTCCCAAGATCAGTGACATGTATTCAAACTCAAAATATGGGCATATTATAAAATGTTTTGCATGAATTGACATTAATAGAAAGGTGACAAAGCTCAGTAGCAAATATTACTTGGGACTCAACAACATTTTGGCAATCATTTACAAATATTAGTGTGCCGAAGGAAAGGGAGTTCAAGCGGGAAAACTCTAAAGCTATTATTTCGTCAGGTAAGTTCACATAAACCCTTTGTAGCAAGTGTATAAGAACTAAATTTGCTTCTACAAGTACACACTTAAAAAATCAAGTAGGAGTAAATTCTTCATCATGCCACCCAAAAGAATTCAACTTGCGAGTAAAAAGGAAGAGTCCACAATTTCTAAATCAAAGAAGAGGTCCTTGCAACAATCCATTTTAGATGTGTTACCTAATTTTGTAGACAAAGGATCCAAAAAGGTGTTTAAAGATACAACCCATGGATGTCGAGACCCAATTATCCCTATTTGAGGGTGGGAACTGTTTTGGTACTTCTATGAAAAAAGGGTTGAGAAGATACCATTTTTGAATTCTTGGACCTTAGATTTGGCCAAATTGATAGTCCCAAATGTCTTCGTAGATGTTGAGTTTATTAAAGTAGTGGCACAATATTATCACTTGGCTACCAAGACTATAAGAATTCCAAATGGTTCACCATTAGTGGTGCTAACTAAAGAAGCAATTATAGAGTTTTTATGTTAAACAAACAAGCTATCACTAAGATCAACTTGGACAAAAGTGAGGATTATTATAGAAGATTGATAAAAACCTACAGGAGTGATGAAATTCCTTTACACATGAAAAAGGGTGTAAACAATAGGAGGATACCTATCTCCCCCTCCCAAAATGAGCCATTTTCCATAGAATACTTCCAAGTATATTTCAAAAGAACTTATTTTGCTTTGTGTTAAGTGCTTGGAATAGATGTTGATGAGAGGATTTCATATCTCATAATGATGGCAATGAGGATACAAAATCCTAGAGTCAACATTGAGTATGACTTTGCTACTAAAATTGAGAAAGGGCTACATGAGGGATTTTTGCAAGTAAGAGAGAACTTAGCTCCCATCGCTTTCAGGAAATACTCTCTACTATGTCATTTAATATTGTACCAAAATAGAAATAGATGGACTAAAAGAATGTGTTTGGGAATGACTGATGATGAAGGGAATAGGTTGCTTGTACAAAATTGGTGTTACATTTGGGATAGTAGATGTAAAAATAGTGATTATGTCATTTTTTATGATGATTTCGTAGTAAAGGTCAAGGCTGCTCTTGGTCATATTTCACCAAGATTGCCTAATAAAATCATGCAAGTATTAAGACCTTTAGCATTGAAGCCAAAGTAGGGACACACTCACAATTTTGGTGAGTGGTTCTTCTTAGCAGATCAAAAAGTAATAAGGGTCTATGGGTGTCCTCAATCCCTACATGTTTTACCTAAATTTGTTTCTATTTGAATTGCATTTTTATAATTTATGTGGAAAATGTTATGGATGTAGTAGGATGTTATGAAAAGACAGAAAAAGGGGACATTCCTCCTTGACCTAACTAAATGTGAGGAGCTATTTGTAGGGTCTGACACTCTTGAAGACCTACAAAACTATTTGAAGATGTGGTATTCATTGAGGTCACGGG
Source organism: Sequoia sempervirens (assembly GCA_007258455.2). Lineage (NCBI taxonomy): Eukaryota > Viridiplantae > Streptophyta > Pinopsida > Cupressales > Cupressaceae > Sequoia > Sequoia sempervirens. Next base: position 71,807 of record VDFB02282859.1, on the reverse strand, counting down.
GAGAAAGGATCTTTGATATTGAAGGGAATATTAATTTTATAAAGCAAACTCTTCTCACTAAAGTTGGGATTACCCATGTAATGGATTACGAAGAAGATGTAATAAGAAATTGTTGTACACCTGAAGAATTTTTTTAGAGGAAGAGGAAGTGGGAAATCATAAAGAGGCTTGATTGAGGAGGAGAAGAAGAAAAGGGAAATTGGATTCCAAGGATTCTATGTTGAAGAAAATTATCCTATCAAAAGGATGAACATAATAATTGAAAACTTTGAAAGATTATATGTTGAACCAGAAAAGAAACCTAAGGGTCAGTCTTCAAAACCCTTCAAGCTGCCCATCAAAACAAAGGGTATTGTAATCACAGAGCCCCTACCAGATATTGCCACAATACAATCAGAAGCATCCCCTAAGCAACCAAGTCCTAAAAGGCCAAAGACACATGGACTGGCCCCCTTAGTGGCATATGAAATAAGTGGAGTATGGGATACTAAAGAGGTAGCTGATGTACTTTTGAATTTTAAATATGATGAAGTTAATTAGCCACCACCTAAGCTTGCAACTGATGCTCACAAACCAGAAGAAAGAGTGGATGTACATGGGCATAATGATCAAGAAGTGCATGATGATGAAAGGGTGATTGTTGCCCTTAGATTTATTGAAGATGATGAATTTATTCAAACTCCTGAACTTAAGGATTTTTGGTTTAAGAAGAAAATGAAAGAATTTGAGGAGAAACTCCAAATTAATAAGATGGGCACTGAGGAGACACAACATGAGCATATTGTTTCCCAGACTCTTGAAGAACTCAAGATTAATGAAATTATTGGTAGCCCCCAAGAAGCAAGAAAATTGGTCTTAGAAAGAAATATACTAATTATTCTTAGGATGGAGATAAAAAATATATTCTTACTGGATCAAGTAAGAATCCAAGAAGAACCCATGTTGGTTTCTGAATTCAATTTAGATGAGGGAATAAGTGGCACAGGTTACAATCCAAGACTTGAAACCCTATCCTTTTGGACAAATTGAAAAAGAATAGAAAAACCAATATTGCTTGATGTTGTAAAAGAAATGAGAGGGACTTCCATGGTAAAGACACTTCAAGACACATTAGCATTGGAGGTAGCTACTATGAGAATGCACTCAACAATGTTTACTAGGGATGCGGTTAAAGTTATGGAGCTTAGATTGGCATAATATGAGAAAGCATAAACTGATCTAAATGATGAACTGAATAGGTTATTCATAGAAAATGTGAAATTGAAACAACAATTTAAGGGAGCAGGTCCTTCCCAAAGCACATAATTAATATTATATCATCCCCCTACCATCCAGACTGATACAGGTGAAATCACTGTTGAACAAGTTAATGTGCTAAAACAAGAAATTGAGAAGTTGAAAAAGAGTAATGAAGAAACAAAGGAAAGAGTAAAGAGAGAATCCCTCGGGGTATTGGAATAGATCTTGGAGCATAGGGTTAAACTAATTGTGGAAAAATTGGAAATTTTTTATGAATGTTATGTTTCCTTGTCACAAGCAGTTGATCAAATAAAGGCCCATGTACCTATATTGGACCCCTTATTCAATAAATGGCGACCTGTACATCACATCTTAATGAATTTGTGCAGAATTTTACAAAGGAGTGTTGAGGCCCCCACAACTTTAAAGCATACTGAGCTAATGGTTTGAATGTTCACTAATGAATTTTAATACATGTTTGTAGAAGACCAAAAGATCAAGGCAAGAATGGATTCATTTCACACACTAAAGCAGTGGTTCATGACTAAGATACTAAGGGATGATGATCAACTGAAAGGCTCCAAGGATTGGACAGATGAGTTTAGAAAAATTGTTCCCAACTACCTCACTAATATACAGAATGATGTTGACAAATATTCACCACCTCAATTTAACCTTGGATGGAAAAATTGCACTGGATGTTGGGTACTCAAAATTCATCATGGATACCAAAGGGTTATTGGACAGTAGATGGAAGAGTCACTTGGCCAACACATGAAAAATCCAAGAGTACAAATGGCCTCATGATTACATGGTGTACCAATGGGAGTAGACATATCTAGCTCCCCTAGAAGAATAGACCTTGTAGTGAAGTACCAAGCCTTGCAAATACTATCATGGAGAGAGGAACTTGTTAGATTTGAATGATCACGGGTACCTTACAATGAGTAACAGACTTCCATTTCTTGTGAGTATTATGAACTTCAACATTTGATAAATTCTCTTCACTTATCATCTTTCATTGCTTTTAAAGTTTTATGTAATCCTATGTAAACAATGATAATTAAGACTTTTTTATTTATGTTAAAAGTGGGTAACTGACAAGGAAATTTTTGACATGTCAGTCAGGACAAAATTTTGAAACGTATTGTAAAATATTTTTGAAGATCAATAGAATAAAGTTATAATTGGTGGTCGAATTCTGGTTTCAATTATTTGTTGAAGTGAATTAATGAATGTTATCTTGTTGTCACCAGTTTGATCTTTCCTTGTTATTTAAATCAATATATCAAGGGTATATCTGGTTTATCAAAACACATTTTTTGTCAAACAATTCATTTTGTACTACATTTTTGTGTCAAATCTTTGGTAATTATGGCTAGTTTCATTACATTCAAATTTTGAATTCTGGGAAATTGTATACAGTAAATAGATTGTTGGATGTTTGGATAGTGAAATTAGCTCTCTTAGAAATTAACTAAAATATCTTGTCTTGAAATATCTAGAAGGATTATATTAAAGAGGATTTTGTGGTTATTTTTCAAACAATGATTTTACAATGCAGCTAGCTTGCTATTTTCATTCAAGATACAAGTCATGATAAAATTCAAGCACATACCAAGAAGATGGTACTCTACTTCAAACCCTCAACCTCACTTAGTTTAGTCTACTTACATGGGGATATTAAGGAAGTTGATAAAAAATTAATATATATCATTTGTTGTTTGTGAAGGAGAATCCTGTGAGATCCAATATGGCAGTAGATCAATATATGGTTTCTTTTTTGCTAATACTGAACAAATTTAAGGTGCTACAACAACCAAGAAATTATACTTTAGAACATCAAAGTTTATAGTTATGGCGGATGATACAAATCCTCCTGCCATTCTTGATCCTTTGATTTCATTGGCCAAAGATAAGGTATTGATTTTTTCTCTCTCCTTGTACCATTTTGAATTTCAACATTATTGCAACCTTTTAAGATGTCAGATGGGCATTGCAACATTTTTAGGTTAACTCCATGTGCCATTCAATACCTAAATCATTCCTTAATTTTTGAGAGGCTTTCCTTCAATCGCCTCTAATATGTTTCAACCGTTCACTTGCAATCTTTACATCATGTAGATGTTGCAAAGGTGGATTGAAGGGATCAAAACCAATAAAATGAACATAGTTTGATTCTTATTGTTGTACCATAGAAAAATGGACCATAGACATTTTCATGGTCTTTTAGGTCTTTCTCTCATGATGCTTGATATATTTCACTTTTATTTAATGTTGAAATGTGACTTATGCATTCACATTAGGTCCTAAACATTTAAATTATGACGTCTTGTGAAGGTTTTATAAAGTGTTGAAACACATTTCTACACTTTCTACACTTTCTACACTTTTCTAGACTCTTTTCACTATAATTCACCTAAAAATCACCTTTCATCACTTATCAAGTCCTATTTTGAAGTGTCGTAAAGTCTTGTAACAAGATTGCATGCTTTTCTAGGCTTGTTTTCACTATTTACACCTTTCTTATGCTTTATTTGACCCCTTTCTACACTCATAAGACTTAATTAAGTGTATGTTTTAATGTAAACCCGACAAACAACATTAAATTCAAGATAATTCCCAACACCCACTTACAAGTCCAAGGTGGGACGCATTCGCCATGGGTGGCGAATGAGTCCCTCTTGGCTCCAAATTCAAAATATTTCAAATTTTCTTTCAAGTTTTTATTCAAAATTACCATATGTCAGCTTGTGATGTTGTATTATTGGGTTATTAGGGCACAAGTGTGTATAAATAAGTGTTTTTCTTCTCATTTTACATCTCCTACAATCTGCTAATTCATTCAAGCAATCTTCCCATCTCCACATTCATCAAGCACTTTGCATCATTCAATCAAGTATCTTGGAGCAGCCATTGACATATCTTCATATTTCTTCAACAAGGTTGTGGTGAGTTTAGTACATTTTCATGTTATTTATTCATCATTCCTTGTTCATTTCATTTCATTTCTTCATTAAGGGTTTGGTTACCAAAGTGGGATTTGACCAAGGAAAATCCCTATACTCTAACCCTTAACCATTTCTCTCCTTTTGCATGTGTGTTTGCAAACTTGTGTATGCAAATTTTTCAAGAAATTAGGTTTTGAAAGGTGGTCAAGAATTCAACAAAGTGTTTCAAGTCAACTACATCCTATTTCAAGCTTGGAGACAACCTATAGTTCGTTTTCTGCAGATTTAACTTCGTCAACCTGACAAGAAGACAAGTGCAAATGTGGTGCTACAAAATTGACCCTTGATTTCATAGAATTTTGGGAGAGGATATATTTTCCACTAATGGTGAATGAGTCCCACCTTAAGGCTGGAAAAATAGATTTTGTCAAATTCTAGATCCTGACAACCAAAAACCAGTTTTTAGGAGTTTTTGCCAATAGCAGGACTAATTCACCATCAGTGGTGAATGAGTCCCACTGGTGATTTTCACTAATTTTTGTCAGCATTCAAATCATTATAGATTTGACATTCATTTCCTAGGTGCACTCTATTCAACCTTTTTTCAATTATGTTTTGCATTTGTTCATGTTTTAGTTCATTCTTGGATATTACATTATGTTTTCAAACATTGCACATTTCTTAGGTTTTGCATTCATAATCAATCAATTTCAATACTTAGTTGCATTTACAGCATTGCATTTTGTCTCAAATCCATCTTAAATTTCCTAATTTGAGTGAACCACTTCAATTTTTGGGTTTATCTCTCTCCTTTTAGGTGAAAAACCCTAAGAGTGCAAGAGTAGTACATAGACATCATAAAATTGTTGGTTCATTTTGGTGAACTTGCATATTGAACACTTCATATTTCTAGTTTCAATTGCATCTTGCATCCTAGGTGTCCTTTGCATCAATATTCAATTAGGTCTTGCTTTGTTTTTGCATCCTAGGGTTTCTCATAAAGACTCATTTAGATATCATTTTTGCATATCAAATAATTCAAAAACTGAAAATCTACATTTGCATCTGAAAAGCATTAAAATCATTTTAAATTTTCTAAAAAATACAAAAAAAAATCTTATAAATGGACTCATTCACCACCTTGGGTGAATTAGTCCACCTGCACTTTTTAAACAACATTTTCAAGCATTTTCTATGTATTTTCTACATTATAGTTTTATGTAGTTGCTTTCTCTTTTACTTTCCAGATTCTCTGTTTTCTTTTATTTCTTACATCTTGGTTTACTTTCATTCATTGTCATCATGGCTTTTTCTTTTAACAATTTTTGGAATTCATTGAAATCCTTAGTAGACATGTCCAATTGTGCCTTTATCTATGATCCTAATGACCTTGAGCTTCCACATGCTCCTTCAACTCCTCATGATTGTCCTCCTCGTGATGTAGACATCATTGGAGAAGATGATGATAACATGAACAAGTTCTTAAACGAATGTCTTGATAACCTTGAAGCCAATGCAACTTTTTACCCATCCATGAAGCCACAAGATCTTCCTTCTGTTGCACCTCCTGATCACTTTGGATACCTACATCCCAAAACTCAAGAAGGACCTAAGGTCCCTCCATCAAGTGGACCTAGTTCCTCTACACAAACACATCCTCAACCATTTTACAATAACAAAGTTACAAACACACTAATCAACCTTGAAGAAACATATGGAAAAGGCTTTATTGTCCTAAGCAAACAAGGGTGTGACACAAAAAATGAGCATAAAATTCATCAACTTCTCAAACAAAGACCAACAAAAGAAAACACAACAGGACTAGGATATGAAGATCCTCCTCATGCTGATAAGCCTCCTTTTGAATATTGGAGTGTTCGCGATGATGGTACAATTATCTTTGATTCTCCTCCTCACTTGAACATTCTCCTTCCACATGAACAACCACTACCTGATTCTAATGACAAGGATGCTAGGATCCCCATGGGTCCTCTTCCTCCTTCCATTCATGAAAAAGGAGAGTCTAGCAAATGAAAACAACCTTACAAATTGAAAAAACTCAAGTTTTCTACTCATTCTCCACCTGAATGTGAAAGGATACTTCAACTGCTTTTAAAAAAAGGCCTTATACTCTTACCACCTTCCAACAAGTTGGTCATTCACCCTAAAGATTCTAACATACCATATTGCAAATATCATCGTGTTCTTGAACATCGAACTGAAGAATTTCAGACATTGAAGGACATACTGGACAAGTATCACTTCACCAATACCGATTGCTTTCCTATCATCCCTTAAAAATAAAATCCTCTCCTAATGCCTAATACCATAGTTGTAGAATTTTCTATTCTCACTATTGCATGATCCTTTCCCATCACCCACCTCGGCTCATTCTTTCCCTACACTCAGTAGGGGCAACAGGTTGTTAGCCTTGTCCTTGTAATGCATTTGTCTTTGTCTCTTAACTCCTTTATTTCTCTTCCATCTATATCACTTAAGATTTTGAAGTCAATAACTTGGTTAATGGTTGAATTACATTTGCATTACTAGCTCCTTTTATATTTTTTTTTTTTTTTGTGTGTATCGTGTTCCCTCGTAACGTGTGTTTGATGTTCTCCATCTCTTTGTGCACTTCCTTTATTTGTATCTATATTCTTCTATATGTCATACATCCTTTTTTTATTTTGTTTTGTCTTTTCCATTTGGGGATGATGCAAAGCGTTGAGACCACAATGTCTCTTCCATGTTGACCCAAAAGGTCCTTTTACTTTTTGTATTTTTGTTTTGTGTGTTCCATTTGGGGATGATGCAAAGCAATGAGATGCCCTATGTCTCTTCCATGTTGACCCAAACAGTCCCTTTTCCTTTTTACTTTACCTTTTTCTTGGGTTGTTCCTTTTGGGGATGACACAAAGCATTGAGACCGAAATGTTTCCTTGTTGACCAAAAATATTTTCCTTTGCTTTTTCCTTTTTTCTTGTGTTTTCCTTTTGGGGACAATGCAAGGTGTTGAGACCGAAATGTCTCTTCCATGTTGACCCAAAACGAACTTTGTTTTCCTTTTGTTTTTTCTCTTTGTGTCATTCTTCTAGTTTTATGTGCTTTGTGGAATGATGATAGTTCTGAGCTCTTTAATCAAAACATTGCAACAATGAACATACTAACCCCAAATTCATAGATCCCTTATGTGTTTGGTGTGTTCCTTTTTGGGGGAAAATCCCTTCTCTTTTTTTTTCTCTTTCATTTATAGGAAGCAACCGTACTCGGAAACATATGACTTGGCATAGGGGCTTTCCAAGTTGGCTCTCATTTCTTGTTTCTTTTTGGATCTTTCCTTTGCTACTTTAAAGTAATTGCTCACAGAATGGTGTGTAGAAATTCCTTTAAAGTGGGGGGGATTACTTTGGCATAATTCATTTGCATTCTTGGTTCTTAGTGTAGCCTTGTCACTTCATATGATGTGTTTGTCACTTTGTGGATGACATTGGGTTTGATGTCCTTCATAAGTGTGATCTATCTTAGCATATTACATTCCTCTTGTTGGCCTGATGCAACACACTACATCCCCTAAGTTGTGAATATTTTATTCTTTGATTGGTCCTCTCATGGATACATTAAACACAATGTTCCCTAAGTGACAGACCTTGCATGAACTTAACAAAACTCCTTTGAACATCTTTTGCATTTTACATCTTTACCACCTTGCATAACGTAGCTTGCATGCCTGTGGTACTTTTTTCATGAGTTTTAAGCATACAAATCTTTGCTTGTCTCATGAAGCACAAACCAACATTTTCCCTTGTGGCGCCTTGTTAAAGTTATCAGGAGTTATAACTTTGATGTGGTTGAGCGGGAAGCCCATTCAACAACACGAATTTCCCCATAGCCACCTTTGTGTTTGTGAGTGCATACCAACTAGTGTATGTTTCTCACCTTTTGGGCCTTCTCACCCAACATAATTCCATAAGTTTTGTCGCCCCAGAGTGAATATGCATTCTCTTTTTCTCACAAACATCCTAGATCTAATCCACAACTAGTTGGACATATGATCAAAGCTTGATCTGATTCTCCCTTTTCTTCACATGTGTGTTCCTTTGTTCTTATGTTTAGTTTTCCATGGGATCTTCATCTGGGGGGCTTGATAATCCCTCTTGATTGTTGTTATTCCATCTTGCTATAAGTGCATTTGGATCCTTCTTGATGTGTGTGACTACTTTAGTGTGAGTTTGAAGCAAGTTCATCCTCTCACTAAAATGGGGGCTAAATGTACCATAGAAAAATGGATCATTGACATTTTCATGGTCTCTTAGGTCTTTCTCTCATGATGCTTGATCTATTTTTCTTTGATTTAATGTTGCAATGTGACTTATACACTCACATTAGGTCCTAAACATTCAAATTATGACGTCCTGTGAAGGTGTTGTGAAGTGTTGTAACACATTTCTACACTTTTCTAGACTCTTTTCATTATAATTCACCTAAAAATCACCTTTTCATCACTTATCAAGTCCTATTTTGAAGTTTTGTAAAGTCTTGTAACAAGATTTCATGCTTTTCTAGGCTTGTTTTCACTTTTTACACCTTTCTTATGCTTTATTTGACCCCTTTATGCACTCACAAGACTTAATTAAGTGTATTTTTTAATGTAAACCCAACAAACAACATTAAATGCAAGATAATCCCTGACACCCACTTACAAGTCCAAGGTGGGACCCATTCACCATGGGTGGCGAATGAGTCCCTCTTGGCTCCAAATTCAAAATATTTCAAATTTTCTTTCGAGTTTTTATTCAAAATTACCTTATGTTGGCCTGTGATGTTATATTATTGGGTTATTAGGGCATGAGTGTGTATAAATAAGTGTCTTTCTCCTCATTGTATATCTCCTACAATCTCCTAATTCATTCAATCAATCTCCCCATCTCCACATTCATCAAGAACTTTCCATCATTCAATCAAGCATCAATCAAGTATCTTGGAGCAACCATTCACATATCTTCAGATTTCTTCAATAAGGTTGTGGTGAATTTAGGACATTTGCATGTTATTTATTCATCATTCCTTGTTCATTTCATTTCATTTCTTCATTAAGGGTTTGATTACCAAAGTGGGATTTGACCAAGGCAAATCCCTATACTCTAACCCTTAACCATTTTTCCCCTTTTGCATGTGTGTTTGCAGACATGTGTATGCAGATTTGTCAAGCAATTAGGTGTTGAAAGGTGGTCAAGAATTCAACAAAGTGTTTCAAGTCAACTACATTCTATTTCAAGCTTGGAGACAACCTACAGTTCATTTTTTGCATATTTGTCTCCATCAACCTGACAAGAAGACAAGTGCAGATCTGGTGCTACAAAATTGACCCTTGATTTCACAGAATTTTTGGAGAGGATTGATTCACCATCAGTGGAAAATGAGTCCCACCTTAAGGTTGGAAAACTATATTTTGTCAGATTCCAGATCTCGACGCCGGAAACTAGTTTTCATGAGTTTTTGCCAGTAGTAGGACTAATTCACCATCAGTGGCGAATGAGTCCCACTGGTGATTTTCACTTATTTATGCCAGCATTCATATCATTCCAAATTCAGCATTCATTTCCCAGGTGCACTTTGTTCAGCCTTCTTTCAATTCTACTTTGCATTTGTTCATGTTTTAGTTCATTCGTGCATATCACATTATGTTTTCAAACATTGCACATTTCTTAGGTTTTGTATTCATAATCAATCAATTTCAATACTTAGTTGCATTTGAAACATTTCCTTTAGTCTCAAATCCATCTTACATTTCCTAATTTGAGTGAACCACTTCAATTTTGTGGGTCTATCTCTCTCCTTTTAGGTGAAAAACCCTAAGAGTGCAAGAATAGTACCTAGACATCATAAAATTGTTGGTTCAATTGTACAGGGTAGTAATCACATGCATAAAATGGTGGGATTGGAACTAATGAAATGATGTTTGACATAGTACAAACCCCTTTTAACTGTGAATTTTTCCCATGATTTTTCCCATGAAATGATGTTTGACATAGTTCATTCTTGCATATCACATTATGTTTTCAAACATTGCACATTTCTTAGGTTTTGTATTCATAATCAATCAATTTCAATACTTAGTTGCATTTGCAACATTGCATTTAGTCTCAAATTCATCTTACATTTCCTAATTTGAGTGAACCACTTCAATTTTGTGGGTCTATCTCTCTCCTTTTAGGTGAAAAACCCTAAGAGTGCAAGAATAGTACCTAGACATCATAAAATTGTTGGTTCAATTGTATAGGGTAGTAATCACATGCGTAAAATGGTGGGATTGGAACTAATGAAATGATGTTTGACATAGTACAAACCCCTTTTATCTGTGAATTTTTTCCATGATCAAATACCCTGACTTGCTACCCTTTTTCTAATTTTGATGAATTGTAAGAGAATAAACTTAAATAACTTACATAGGAACATCAAATTTTTGGACTTATACTGACGATGAGTTGTGAACCATTTGGTGATGCTTTTGTGTATTTTTTCAAGTAGTTTATTTCTTGAAAGTTTAATGGATGCCTTAAGTATTGTTATTAATCACTAGTTTGAAAATTACCGTTGTAGAAAGTACCTAATGTGTTTGTGCCTTCAAAAGTTGAATTGGGTGGTGCTTGTAAAATGAATGGGGAAGATGATGTCACAATTGAGAAACTTGTTGTGAAACATCAGGCTAGTAATTTTTTGATGTTAAGCTTCCTAGTTGGATATCAAAGATCTTTTCTCATCAACTTAATTTGGAATTTTGTATAAATGGATTTTTTAATGGTGCAGGTCTTTACTAAGACAACACATGAACCAAGGTTGACATTTTTGTTGTCCAATGTTGATGGCATTCTTGGGCTTGGTTTCCAAGAAATTTCTGTTGATAATGTTGTTCCAGTCTGGTTAGTGTTGATAGCCTTTATTCTATAATATGTCAACTTCATTTTATAATCCAAGTGTATCACCTTTCTTAAATTTTGAACAAGGTTCTAAAATCAAGGGTTCAGTATGCATATTTTAGGCCTATGTTGAACACTCTGTTTAAGGAATTTGTTGACAAGGCTACAATTTTTTAATTGATTAATTTTTTTATTGTGTTTGGCCTTTCTTTTGTAAACTTGCAATATGCAATGCACTTTTATTCTTTTTGAATTCAAACTAATATTAATTTTGTTGGTTGTATTGAGGCACAACTTCATTCATGGCGGAAAAGGCAACACCCTATTTCTCATATCAGATGGCACATTGCATATAAAGGAGGAAATATTCTAGTTGGGTTATTATTGATTGCATTGAAGGAGAGAGCTTCATATATGGGACATGATCAATACTCTCCTTGGATTCTGCACATTACAACTTGCTCTAGGAAGATTTCCCATGTTGTAGAATTTTTAAGAGATGAAAGGGGCATGTGCTCGCATTGAAGGGCTTCAAGCATGTGTTTCCATCATTGCAGAAGTCTCGTGGAGAAGTTTATTTCTTGCAATCATTTCTCTGCAATATTGTAACTCAAATTTTCAGTCTTGTGACTGAAATAACAATTGTAATACTCTATTTGTAAGTTGTAACTAGAACACCTTTCTTTTATTAATAAATTTCACCAATTTTTCCTTCTCAATGGCTATTTTATTTTGTGCAATTGATGATTGATTTTTATTTCTACGTTTTATGCTTAAATCCTCAAATATCAATCAATTAAAATGACTAATTATACTACTAATTGACATCAGCTAATAATTAAACTAACTAAATATACTACCAATTGATAGAAATCAGTGAACAGTGAATAAATATGACTAGATATATGACCAGTGAAATTAGTGAATAAAAATGGCTAAATATACTACCAAATTGATCAAAATGATGATTAAAATTTATGAATAAACACTACCAATGCACAAAAATTAGTGAGTAAAAATGACTAAATAAGTGACCAGTTAACAACAATCAATGACTAAATATATCAGTGAATAATAAAATAACTAAATAAGTGACCACATTACAACAATCAATGACTAAATCAACAACTAAATAAGTGACCAATTAAATATATCAGTGAATAAAAAATGACTAAATAAGTGACCAGATTATAGCAATCAATGACTAAATCAACAACTAAATATAACAGTGGAAAAAAAGTGACTAAATAAGTGACCAGATCACAACAATGTATGACTAAATCAACGGCTAAATATACTACCAAATCGATCAATCAAAACAACCAATAAATGACTAAAAATGGTTTAGTCATCAATCTAGTCGCATTATATATGACTGGAAATAAACTACTAATGGTCACGTGACCAACTATAGTCATTTATAAGCAGTTTTTAGTATTTTTTTCAGTAGTTTATTGTTGTTTTTGTACTAGTGTGGAATATATTTGCTTTTATTTTTATCCAGTCATTACAATATTTTCGGTAAATGAATAGTCTTACAAGTTGAGGCAAACATGGTTTGACTATGTGAATTTTTTCCATCAATAGGTGAGTTCATGATGAAGAGAGTAGACAAGAATAAAAAGAAATGAAATAGTATTTAATAGACCAACGCAATTATAAAAAGAGGACTAAAATATTTTTTATATTTATTTATTGTTAGAGTAAATATTTTATCCATTCACTATACTTAGTGTACTTAGATTGATGAGGTTATACAACATCTTTCCTAACTAAATGTGCAACCTTTTAGACCTCTAGAGGTTACCAAGTTATTTGGTAAACCTCATGTGCTACATTTTTTAGGTTAGAAGACTTTCTATCTCACCTCAAAGGTCACTCAACTTGGCATCAAGGTTGATGACTTGGTCAAATAGGTTGTTGGTTTGTACATTCCTAGTGATACTAAGGTTGACACCTATAGAACAATTGTCTACTCATTTGTGTCATATTATGGGGCACTTGTCAATCCACATGATAGGTGGATTGCCTCTTCCTTGCCTATATATGCACTTGGCTTTGTACTCATTGTAATTTGGATTGTCTAAATACAATATTGGACATTGTTCATTGTGCTTGTTTTTGAGGTTGCATGATTGATCATTGAGGTCGTGATCCAACACTTCATTCAGCCATTTTTGTGCCCAATCCATCCGGCCAGCTCAATCCACTTTACACAATTTAGAGGCAAGGGAAATTCATGGAAATACATTTAAAATTCCATGGCCTTTTGGTCTAAGCCAGTGTGAATCCCCAGTGTTCCCTTCACATGTCGTGTAACATATGTGGCTTTGATAGGCCACACCATTTCCATCATTTCCATAGGTGGCATGTTTCATCCAAAAAAGTGACTGCAGAGAGTTGGAAGAGGCTCATGGGTTGGCCTCCTTGCATTTGGGAGGGGGCTCGCCATGTTGCCCTTTATCCCCTAGTCACATGGATATTTAGCCCTTGATTCTTTCCAACCCAAGGGGGCTTAAAATCCTCTCTAATGTTTTCCTCTTTTTTCATTATTTGGTGCAACAATTATTTTTCAACAATCTAAAAACTTTTTTGCAATACTTCAAATAGGCCTGTTTAGACTATTTACAAATAACTCCTTCTATAAAGTGTCAAATTAAGGGGGGGAGATATAATCAAGGGGTTTTAATTTGTGTTTTTTTCTTTTATTGATGTTTGAAAAGCTTATGCCTTCATTGCTACCTCATGACAATAAACTTGTTAGAACTCATTAGCCAATAAGTTTGTAAATGCACTCATATAAAGTGCAACAAAACTGAATGTGTGAAGGGAATTTGGAAAATTTTTGTACTTACATGGAATTATAAAGTGTAATGGGGGGCAAGCATAGAACCTTGATTTGACATCATAGTTGTGTCTCCTCGTAATTCTTGCCTCATTCATGTGTGCCTTGTTGCACACCCTTGTTTTCAATTTCTTGTACATTTCTACATTCCTAGCAGAATCTTGTGTCTAATTTTAGTTGGTTTGCTTATATCTCTTAGCATTAAGGTGGGACTATGATAGTGTTATGCTAATGCTTCTTTCAATGAAGCAGTAGAGGAATCTTATTTTTGGGAGGCCTCATGAACCTTCTATGTTGATCTCTTATATGGGGATTATTTCAATGGATCACATTTTAAGATTCTAGTACTCCTAATCACAATACTATCTATATTATCAACTTCATAGAGTTTGATTGACTTTGTGTACATGGTTGAGTAGTGTTCCAATGTTCACTCATGCAGTATTTTTTATCTCTTATCTTGATCTACATTTTTTGAAGATTCGCTGATTCCAGAAGACACCAGTCCATGTTCGACAAAATTTACAACTTCTACATGCTTCAAGAGTTATTCATAATAATGTTCCTATCATCAAGGGACATCTTTTCAAAAGGTCTTAAATCCTTCTAATTCTCTTTTTTGGAGAGGATTTTTGTTCCCACTGGGTTTTCTCCTTTACTCCACTTTATGAGAGAATGCATTGTACATGGGTACCTAGCATGGCCTCTAGTTGGGACCAATTTCATTTCTATCTATTTGCACTTTTGTGATCTCTCCAAGTATCACTTAAGGGGGGGTGTTAGATTGAATAATTTATTTATTCACTTTACTTAAGTGTACTTAGGTTGATGAGATTAGACAACATCTTGTCTAACTGAATGTGAAACCTTTTAAACCCCTAGAGGTTACTAAGTTATTTGGTAAACCCCATATGCTACCTTTTTGAGGTTGGAATACTTTCCATCTCACCTCAAAGGTCACTCAACACTTGGCATCAAGGTTGATGACTTGGTCAAATAGGTTGTTGGTTTGCACATTCCTAGTAATCCTAACGTTGACACCTATAGGACACTTTTCTACTCATTTGTGTCACATTATGAGGCACTTATCAATCCACATGATAGGCGGATTGCCTCTTCCTTTCCTATATATACAAGGCTTTGTACTCATTGTAATTTGGATTGTCTAAATACAATATTGGACACTATTCATTGTGTTTGTTTCTCATCTCCATAATTTCTTGTTTCTTATATTTAAGACATAATATTTCCACGATTCATATTTATTATTATATTATTAGAATAAATTATCTAACAGATTGTAATGTCAGCGCTATAACTCTACTTATACTCAAGCAAAGATATAAAGTTTCGTACCATCACCTTTGTGAAAATTTGTCAAACCAAAATTTTGATATCGAAAAATATTGTGAAAATATTTTTGGATTAAAAATCTCATAAATACAATACCTAAAATATTTTGGTGACATTTATTTTCTTGTAGATTATATTTTGGCAACTAGGTTCACTTTGAGTTTAATTGGCAATGTCTTATATCAATGAATTTTAAAAAATAATGTGTATTATGGTTACTTAAAGAGGAATGAATATTAATGCAAGGAAAATAAAATAAAATAAGAGAGTAGTGCAAAGATTCAAATCAGACAATTTGGAGTGCATTCCATAGATATTGGAGTGCATGTCCACCGTCTCATACAATATATTTTACAGGAAACTCACAAAACTTTAAGAAATTTTAAATCAAATCCCATATATGATTTTTCTAAAGAAATGATGTTTGAGGGAAATAATAAAACATAACTTTCATTTTAATCTCAAATACACATACACAAATATAGCTACTATGCATATTTGAATTCCACTTACCAAGTTTCACCACCAAAAATTGATTGGAGCCATAGGCAAAGGTGGATGTGGAGTTGTGGTGGGAGGAAAGTGCAAATGCTCATGGTATAGAAATTTGGTTCTCCTACATATTTGAAACTTCTCATCATTATTGAATTATAGTATAGTTCTTTTATCTACACCCAATTGAAATAGTCTTCCTTGATCCAACGCATGGTTAGGGTTTGAAGGTGCAGATATCTAATGGTGATAAAGCAATGACTCTTTCTCTCTAATGTGCCAAGCTCTATAGTCTTGATTTATAATAATTCTTGAAGGAGAGGATGAAACATCTATTAGCCTCAGCCACCTTAAGCAAACTACTTCCTCCAATTTTTTGCTCCTCCTCTCATGTGAGGGAACTTCTCATCACATTTATGAGTTGGGTGTGGGAATGGGCTACTTATTTTTTATTAGAGTCAAAGATGTAGAAATACTTCTAATATGGTACAAGGCATGAGGCATTCTTGAATCTCAAACCTTGAAACTTCCACTATATTACCTTATGGGATTATGAGTTTGGACATATTTTTATTTGTATGCTTGAAGGGGTGAGTTCCATCAATACTTTCCAATCCTCAACTCCCAATATCTTTCTTCATATGTCCTTTAGAGATGGAGATGCAAAGATGCTCTTATCTATTTTCCTTGAGCATGAAGCATCCCTTTCACTCGATCCTTGATCCTCAACAAGGGCCTGGGTTATGAGGTATCCTAAATCTCCAATCCTCAAAACTATGAGACTCTTATATTTTGCATTATTCACTCACACCTAACTCCATGCATGCCATTAGTGACCCAATAAGGCCCTCCAACTAACCAATCAAATTATTCCACCCAAAAATCATTATTTATTCCAAAGGTACAATTCATAGGGACTTTTAAAGGTAAAAGATGAAAGTGACCCATGCAACCATTAATATGGTGGTTGAAGTTTCAAGCCTTGATTTTCTTCATGCCATCTCCTAGCCATCATTCTAGAAAAAAATTCGGCTCTTCTCTATCCTACACATGTAAATTAAAATATTCCATTAATACTTTAATATAATAGTGATCTTGAAGAGAAGAATTTTCTTGTGCCTCTAGATACCTCCACACATTTCAAAGGGGTAATTTTTGCATGAGGGCATTAAGGATAATGATGCCAAGGGAATTGGAAACCCTTGTAGTGTAAATCAATCACATTTATTCTCCTAGGGTCATACATCTAATTTGGAGATATATAAATATGAGTTTGTTCATCATTCAAATGGTTGATCATTGAGCTAATTTTTTGGTTTAAGAAAGTCTACAACTAATTTTAGGGCATCAAATGTTGTCAATCTAAGTTGCAAATGAAGTTATACATCTTGTGAAGAGTAGGAAGGGTTTGTAAAAGTACATTTCCATTTAATGGTATGTCTTCATAATAATTTGTAATGATTCAAGGAAATGTATAGTCACAGTTGTGCATTTTCTCTCACAACATTTGCTTGTGTGATTGTAATAAGGGTTAGATGAAAGGTGATAGCTTCTAATGGATTGCAAATTCTTTGTAATCATATTTCCTTTGTTGCATATGGATTATTGTAGTCTTGAGATATGTTATTGAGTACATCCATTACATATGATGTAATATTTGATTGTCATGTAAATTAAATCTATTTTTGTTGACACTTTGCTTGATGGTATCTTTCCTCTTTCTAGTTCATTCCTTTTTACCAATAACGTAGGAAATGATCCACATTGGTGAAGGATGAAACATCCATAATTTGAACAACCTTCATCCATGATAGAAGTAGGAGTAGATCATAGTTATATTAGGGTATACATGTTATTCATGATCCATTTGTTATAAACTAGAGAACAATCTTAAGCAAACCTAAATAGTTAAGTCATCAAAGAATCATGACATGCATGTCTATTCCTATTTGTTATTTGATTATCATGTAAATGAAATCTATTTTTGTTGACACTTTTCTTGATGGTATCTCTTTCCTCTTTCTTGTTCATGTCTTTTTTCCCAATAGAGTAGGCAATTATCCACATTGGTGAAGGATGAAACATCCATAATCTAAACAACCTCCATCCATGATAGAAGTAGGAGTAGATCATATTTATTTTAGGGTATACATGTTATTCATGATCCATTTGTTATAAACTAGGGAACAATCTTAAGCAAATCTAAGTAGTTAAGTCATCAAAGAATCATGACATGCATGTCTACACCTTACCACAATGTATGAAATAATGAATGAAAATATCTATTTGGATTATAAAATTGATACCATCTATACTTGTGTATGTGCAAGGTTTTTTATATCAACTATATAAGAGGTTTTATGTAGCTAGGTTTTCTTGAACTAGTGATAAATATAGGAGTTAGTTAGACATTGGTTATAGCTATTGATTGTTATAGTCGTGATAAATTTTAACTAGTTTAAAAACCTATTAAGGCTTCCTCTGTGAAAACCCTCTTGAGTTTAGTTGAGCTCAAAGTGTAGGAGAGACTACCCACTCTTTTCAATTATCTTTTAACCCTCTTCAGTCTATTGATGAACCCTTATTTTATCTTCTTGATGGAAAATCCCTAGCACTAAAGGTAAGAAAAAGTTCTAGAGGATTATGGAGTAGTGGTTTTGGGACCCAAAAGCATCTAAAATTTAGGTTTTTTGGTATAATTCCTCCTTGTTTCCCATTCAATCTTCTAGGGCCCTAAATAAATTCCCTACTTGTTGTCTAATCACACTTGCAACTAAACGCACACTTAAAAATCGCTATATTACCTTGTGGAAACCTTATATACATTAAATTATCATTATCCTATTTCATTGGTAGCCTCCTAGATGTTTTTATTACTTTTTTTTGTCTTGTATCATTGTCTCGAGCATACTTAAAATTTGTCATATATTAGCATTATTATCTCAAATAATGTGAAAGATTATTATGGCATCATATTGTAGTTTGTTGTTTAATGGAAATCAATTTTGAAGCTTCCTCACTCACTATCCTACTTTATTTAGGATTGAACTTTTCAGTTTTAAATATCATACATTATTACAAAATCCTTACGAGCTATAGGTATTACGGAGCTTGGTATTGCTTACCTTGGACATACTTGCCTTGTTGTAACCCCTTTTAGCATTTGCTTGACTATCATATATTGTTGCTTATGTTCCTTATTATCTCTTTTACACATAAAAATATGGTGGGACAACTTTCCAAGCAATTGAGAACATTGATGTGCATCAATAATGAATGGTTAATCACCATTTATAGGCACTAAAACATAAGTTAAACATTTATATTTTACTATTATCATACTCAAAACAATAACACACCATTTTTGAGTTTGAATTTAATTAAGTGCTTATAACTTGGTGAATCATTATAAATTCTAAGTTAGAAGTTGAATAATAGTTGCTCATAAAAAAATTTAGCATATAAATTTGTTTCTAGGATAGATTTTTTCATTCTATACATATTGAATTTAGTTTACATATTAAAAGCATCCTAAAAGTTGCATTCTTCTTATATATTTCTTATAAAAAGCTACACACGTTCTCTTATGTATTTGCTTATATTGAAAGCATAAAAGTGAACAAATTGGATCAATGAAAGTACATCTTAGGTGGTAGCCAAATATGGAAGATTACATTTAGATATGAATAAATACTAGTTTTAGAGAAGAGGGATTTGTCACCCCCAAGGCTCTAGGTCATAGGAGATCCCAAGGAACGAATTGCCCTAAACTACCTCAGGTTGCTTGATAGGTGTTTCAAAAATTAGGTGAATTGGCCATAGAGGTTTCAAACTGCAGACCAGACAACTCAATGTCGAAGGACAACATCATGGGAAACAGACTCTAGTGCATCACACTGGCATCTTGTACGGATAGAGGTCTAATAAACAACCAGAAAACACAAAGGGCCTACTTGTGACCTGATTGTTGAGGTTTTACAGTTTGATGGAGAAAATACATAAAGCAGGAAGTATAATAAGAAGAATATTGGAAAGCTATTCTAGTACGAAAATGATAAAGAAAGAGTAGGAAAAGATACCATTCCACTCATAAAATCCAACTCTTCAGTTTTAACTCCAAAAAGACAAACTATCACTTGCACACATGGAAATAGGAAAAATGTTGGGTTGTGTTTTGAGGTCTGCCTCAGTCATATCCCCATTTCGATGTTCCCACCTCCATGGATAGCTAGATATGCAACAATATAGGGAAAATGATAAAGAAAATAAAGGAAATGAAACTATCAAATAGAGTGCAAAGGCAGCCTGAATGCTACTCTATAAGACACAATGATGCAAGTAAACAAAAAAGAGAAATATCACCTTCTCTTCTACTAGCACTCAAGGTTGAGAGGAGAAGATGATAAGATGCTACGCCTTTCCAAGAGGATAGAGCTTTGTAGACCGTACAAAAAATAAGGTGTTGTGTAGTCCAAGAAGGGGATCCTGCAACAACTAGAAGAAACAAGAGTGATCAAGAAGAGAGTGAGAATGAGCTTAGAGAATGAGAGTTTGCACAAAGGAATGAGAAATATGCATGGAGTGAAAGAATGAATTTTAATGCTTGAAATGGAGGTAACTAGTCATTTTTCATCAATTAAGGGTCTATAGAAGATGTTAGCTTTGCAACCAACTAGAAATGTAATGCCTCTGTAGATTCCAAGGGCAGGAATCTTGTTAGGACGGAAGCGTATGCATGGAAGTCCACACAACATGTGTGTGTCCCTAGAAAAAATTTCTCCACCAACATAAAAAGACAAGGCCACATAGAAGAAATGAGTTGATGATGGTGGGTTTGCATCATCAAACTATAATTTCTAAGGTAAGGGTAAATAAATGGGGATTTTTCCTAGGGTGAAAATTTCAACCATTACATTTTTCCCCCACTTTAGCAAGCATACATGTCAGTGTGGATGTGAGCTGAGGTAGAAAGAGATTAAAGAGAATATACCAATAGCGTCGAGGAAGCAGATCTTCAATCTGATGCACCTAGACATGAAGAAAAGATAAATGGCTCCACAGGTTCTCGATCCTACAAAGCTAGCTGAACATGAAAGAGAGGAGGCTTCATAGGTTCTCGGTCCTATAAAGTAAGCTATGATCTCACCACAAACATGTTAGGCTATAGAAAAAACATGTTAGGAAAAAATCATAAGACACACATTCATAAGACGCACAAGCCAACATGATGAGACACAACCTGATCAGATACACTGGCTAGGTAGATAAGCCTTGGCTACTGCAACTGCGTTGTAGGACAATCACATAAAAGATAGGTCTAGCTAGGCTCTCCCCAAGCTAAGTGCAAAGATATATGATGTCTAACACCAAGACACAATAACATCGAATATCAGATAAAAGACACACAATTGCAACATATCAATGAATTCTATTGAAGGAGAATCTTTCAAAGGGGGTTGCTTCTACTAGAAACCCTTCAAGACACCAAGGGGTCCATTCAAGGGAAAAATACAATTTCAAAGACACCACATTTTTTACAAGTTATTATGTCATCAAGGAATCCTTTTGAAAGATCCTTTCATCAAAGAAACTTGTTGGAAAGAATACTCCTTTTCAAAGGAAATTTTTTACTCTTTCATTTTGGAAAAAATGCTACTTTTTCAAAGGTGACTTTTCAGAATCTTTCACATATAGGATCCTTTTCAAAAGAAAATGTCATCTATGAGTATTGAGAGAATACAACATTTTGGAAAATGTAGTATTTCAATAAGGGATTCTTTCATCAAGGAATTCATTTTAAAGAGGTTTTTACACCAAGGAATCCTTTTGAAAGAATTCACCTTACTAAAAATCAGAAGAACATGGTATCCACCCCTTAGGATGATATGTGTGGTGCAAAGGAGCACGACATCCTAAGGAAAGAAAGGAGAGGCAAAGATGTTGTAGAATGAGATACATGATGAGATGTATTCATGGTATGTTGTCATGCATGCGAGGGACAACACATAAGAACCACAAAATCAAGGAGCAGACAAAGATGAATAAATCAAGAGAGACAAGGGGATCTGAGAATATGGGGTTAGATCTATTCGTAGATACTGTAGACATCCAAATTTGGACACTTAATTTATCCAAATTCATCCCCTTTCATCTTATTTTCGTTAATTAAGTAATACTGCTATTATTTAATTAATATCCTTAATTCTGCCAAATCCCTAAGGTATTTATTAATTAAATACCTTACCCTCTTTAATCCCATTTTCATCAAATGAATTAAATAAATATTACATTTATTTAATTCCTCACATGTCATTTTCATCTAATCCTAATCCATCTCCTAATTTCTTATTAGAGATGTGCACATGCCTAATCCTTGATTAGGATGTGTCACATCCTCCAACTTTTGCAAGTTGGCTTCTAATCCTCATTTATCTTCTAATTCTGATTAATTAATCTTAATCAGACCTTGGTCAACTCTCTCCATCCCCCAAGGAATTTTTAATTCCTTTTTATTCCTCCAAGAATCCCCTTTTCCCATGCATCTTCTAGAATCTTTGACTTGTCACATCAAGTCACATGTGACAAACTCCCACCTTTTGGGAACATTGTCTTATCCACTAGATTCTTCCAATCATTGTGAATTTAAAATTCTCTTTTATTCACCCAAGATTCTTCCCATCTCCCAATGTACTTGCAAGGTACTTGTCCTTCCTCCACATCATGTACTTCTCTTCCACCTCACCTACACCTCATCTCCCCTTATCCACTTCACCATCCACATGTCAAGATGTGAGGGCTTGTGAGTTCTCAACTCACCATAGCCCTTCATCTTGACCTTGTTGGATGAATCTCAATCGTTGAATTCTCTAGAGAATTCAAATTCTTCTATAAATACCCCTTCCTCAAGGGCATTTTGGAACACTTTTGATTTTCATAACTACATGCTGCCAATTTGCATTCTCAATCACTCACTATCATCTAGCCATACATTTTAATCATTTTGCATAAGTTGATCTTGCATTTAGTCACTCAAGAAGTCATCTAAGGAGCACACAAAATCATTCCAATCAAGGGCCAATCAAGGAGTCGTCAACAGCAAGGAAGGTGAAATCATTTGCATCTTGTTTTATCCATTTTCCTTCTTGTTTCATCACTCTTTAGGCTAATCTTGAAGTGTCCTTAGTTTTTTATCACTTGCATTTTTAAGTTATTTTGCACGTTAGAGTAGGGTAAAACATTAAGGTACACAGATACAAATAGATATAATATAGTGTATGAATGAATAGTCATCAATCCCCAAAGTTCTCGGAACATGAAGAAGAGCACATGAAGATAAAGTAAAAATAAAAATTGGGTCAACATGGAAGGTCTAAATGCCCCCAACATTTTGCATCGTCCTTGAAACATAAAAAAAAAGGTTCACCAAAATGAATTAACAATATGATGAACCTAATTTTACTTAGTTATTTCATTCAATTTATGAGGGGTATAAAATGCATAAATAACAATCATAAATCAATCCTAACTATTATAACAGAAAAAAGGAAGGTTTTTCAGATGCTGAAATGATGTGTACCTTGTTGAAAAAGTGTTGTTTTGGGCCTCACTAAATGGGTCCCTATTAGGGTTCTAGAAAATCAGTTTTGAGACCCTATTCTTCAATGTTTGCACTCCCAGATCCCAGGTGCTCAACTCCTGAAATTCAGAAATAGTTCATGTAGCTTAGTTTTCGTGTTCTTGCAAGTAAGATGACAACTTTTACAACTTTGCAATCTTTACAACTTTGAAAATTTTATTCTCCACTTGATCTTCAATCTAAAACCTACAATGACACATCAAGAGAGAAGAAAAATTGTTGATTGTTAGGGAATAGGGGTTTTCCTTGGTCAAACCCCATTTTGGTAATTAAACCTTACAATGAAATAATGAAACATGAAACATGAAACATGGACATGAAACATGAAACATGAAACATGAAACATGGAACGTGAAACATGAAACATGAAACATGAAATAATGATGCCTTGGATGAAGTCTTGGAATGTAAATCAACAATCTAACATGAAGTGGCTTTAAATAATGTAGATCTTGATCTTGAATTTGGATATGAAACAATGGTTGACTTGGATCTTCAATGCTACATCAACACATAAGCTCAACAACATGCATGATTCTCTATGCCTCTGACATTATGATATAACCTTCGATTGCTGCAATAGAACTTCAATAATATACCCTTGAATGCCTTTGAAATTCTCTTGAAATGCTCTTTTGATCATAAATTTTCTAGATTTCCTAAACACTTGAAAAGCTTAGATCTTCTAGTTATGAAACTATGTAAAATAAACTTATATATACTTATCTTAAAATTTAATCTTGAAATTTAAATAACACAAGTCAACATTAGATATAGGATTTAAAATCATTAAAATCCCGCTAAGAATAAGTTAAAAAAGGGGTGTCCTAAGTTAAGGAGGACCCATTCGTAGGTGGCTAATGGGTCCTTGCATACTTAACTAGGACAAATTTCAAGGATATGAAATAACATGTAAAAAGGGGGTACTAGGACCTAGGAAGGACCCATTAGCCAAGTGGAAAAGGGGTCCTAGGTCACAGCCTAAGACTTGAACCTATCCAAATTCAGTGTTCTGAAACATTATTAACGAGTGTCGAGATTTATCCTTCAAAAAATATAATAAATAAGGCTTGGATTTGAATTGTAAGGGGCCAACTAAGCTTAATTAATCTCAATTAATTAATAAAGCCCTAAATTAGTGTGAAAGTGGAGAGAAAAACTTTACAACACCCTAAATAAGGCACCATTAAGTCTGGTTTATCATTAATTATTCATTTCCAACTTAAGTGTGAGAAAGGGTTACTTTTTTCGACACTACATTTTGCCCCCACTTTAATGAGAGTTTTCCCCCATGGAAAACTCACACTAAAGTAGACATTCAAGACACTTATGTATGCAACAATGACAAAGATACACAATCATACCCTATCAAATACCAAGAAAAATAAAGGAAAATAAAGGATCAAACATCAACAATTCTAACACAATGTGGAACGGGGTTGTTTGTCCGAGAAAAGGATCAAGTTTCAATAGTTTTTCCAACACAATGTGAACCAATTCTAGGTTGTTTGTCTGTAACATGCATTTACAAGTGGAACACGATGTCCACTATGCAAACAACACACATGCACTCACTCTGGGGTAGTGGAACCTTAGGTCGTCCACTAGGTGAGTATCCCAGAAAGGTGGAAAATGAGAGAATCATATTAGCCTCCCATACCATACTAAAGTTATCTTGTTGACAACTTCAATAAGATGCCACAATGCTAAATGCTTTGGAATGTTATGTCTATAGGATTTTTTTCAAGGGGATCTTGCTTCGTGTAAGGTCTTCTTCTTAGGGAACATTGTGCCTAATATCTCCAAGAGAGGACAAGTCAAGAATATCAGATTGCCTCATTCACATCATTCCACTAAGGGAAATCATACACTTAGAAATATCACACTCTTGGAGGACATAAAACAAAATGACACCAACAAGGAAAGGACATGTCACAATAAAAAAGAAAACCACACCATGAAATATACAAAATGTCAAAATATGTCATTGATGTATGCCCCTACTTTAAATTGAATATTAACACGATTGTTGTGAGAAACTGCTTTAAAGTAGCCAATGTTTACTCCTAAGACATGAGAGCTTTCCTCAGAAAACCCTATGCCAATTCATATGTTTCCAAAATAAAGCTACATCATGAAAAAGGAGGGAGGGGTTTCCCCCAAAAATACAGAAGGGATATGTGGATCCGAGGTCAGTATGCCTTTGCTACAATGTTGTCATAGAGCTCAGAATTGTCATCATTCCCCAAATACTCATAGAACTGGAAGAATGACACATAGAGAAAGAAAACAAAGAAAAATCCTTTAGGTCAACATGGAAGAGACTTAAACGTCTCAACGCCTTGCGTCATCCCTAAAAGGAAAACACAAGACAAATGAAAAGATAAAATTTTTACAACATATAGAAGAATGTAGGTACATATAGAGGAATGCACAAAGAGATATATATATATATACATCAAATGAAACATTACGGGGGATCACATTACGCACATGTAATCACATAAAGAACATGAAAAATGAAAACAAAGCAAAAGACTAGTAAGGCACATGTGAGTCAACCTATATCAGGTCGTCCACATCCTAATCTCGGTCGATATATACGAAAGGTGAAAAACTAGCCAAAGGGACCACAACACATGCCAAAACTAGGACAAGGCTAACTAACCCCTTGCCCCCACTAAGTATAGGACAAGGATGAGCAGAGATAAATGGTGATATGCTAGTCCTTGCAAAAAGGAAATGACTTGCAATGAATGTAAAACATGCCATAGTGAGTATGCTATGATCCGACAACTATTACATGGCAAGGAGAAACATCCATTGTTATTGATTAGAATGAGTAGAAAAAGTATCAACTTGATGCCTATCAAATGAGATATTACCATGTGTAGTATCTATCAGTTCAGGACGCACCAAAGTTAAAGTTGGCTTAGAAGAATCCTTTGTAAGAGTGTTGATATTGATTGAAGGCTTGTTTGATGTTTTTGTTTCTTTCAAAGGACAATAGCCAATACCATTAGTTGTTTCTTGCATGTTAGACTCTATAGGGACACAAATACCTTGTTCTCTAGCACCGCATCTTTTTCCACTAAACCCAATTTTTTCATAAGTTCATAACCTCTTCCATAATGTTTTTTTATTTCTTTCGGATTTGGTGGTTGTTCATAATCAACTTCATCAAAGTTTTTTTGTGTATGTTTTATTTTCTTCTAAAGTGGTTGAAGTGCATGCTTTTCAATTTTGTATTGACATGACTGCTTTTTATTTTCCCTTTTTAGACTCTTTTGTTATGATCTTGTATTCTCCCATGAATGTAGGTATGAAATCAAAGGAACTCAAAGCATCTTCCAATAATTTTGTGACTTCCTCAATATGCTTTTCTTTTTCTTTCTCGACATGCAAACGACTTTTAGGTTCAGGGTCGGCCTTGATTGTATACACTTTTTTATATATGAGAAATGCTATTGTAACTTGGTTGATGCGAAACACTATCATTATTGAGTTTCATTTTAGGTGGTTCTAAGATAAGCACAGGTTTATTTTGAACTTGTGATTGTTGTGAGGGTGGATAAATGCTAAGTTAAAGCTTGGGATATTGCTTCAAGGGATATATAATGTGCATAACATCAAAATTATTGTCCTTATTTTCATGATCTCTTAGTGAAGGGGAGTCTAATGTCACTTCATAATCTTCATCTAAGGAAGCCTCATTCTTATTATTTGAGATACATGTGTCAATGTTCTCATTTTCTTGCACCATGATATCTTCCCTAGTAGGAGAGTTTCCAGGAGAGCTACAAACTATATGTTCATGAAATTCATTGTTTGATTCTTCTAAAATAACATCATCACAAGTAGGGGAATCATCAATGGTTGGTTTTTCTTGTTTGTCAATGATGAAATTCTACTATTCAATAATAATATTTTCATAACGCTCATCAATTGGATCTTCTAAAACAAAGATTTCTTTGTCACAAATGGGAGAGGTATTAGGAGATGGCCAAATTTTATTGTTATGATTGTCCATGGTTTCATCCTTTTCCCCTAAGGTTTCATTCTCTTGTTCCATAATATCTACCCTAGTAGGAGATTCTTTAGGAGAGGAGCAAACAAAATGTTCATCACATTCCATGGTTAGATTTTTTAAAGTAACTTTATCACAAAAAGAGTAGGCATCAAGGGAAGGAAAACTATGATTTTCATGCTTACCAATGATTGGATCCTTTTGTTCAAATAGACCTTTCCAAATGTTAGGGACATTAGGAAGGAGATAAATAATGCTATAAATCTCAATCATTGGATCTCTTAACACCAACATATCCTCTTCACAAACGTGTTTTTTATGATTGTTCACAATTGTATCCTCTTTCACTAAAGAATTCTTATGAGTAGGGGAGTTATTAAGAATTTTTTCAATGATCTCATCTTCTTGTTTCCTAATATCTTCCCAAGGGGGAGGAGGAGAGGTACAAACAAGACTTTCATGATTCTCAATGATTGTGTCTTCTTTCACCAAGATACCTTAATCACTAATAGGAGAGGTAGTGGGAGAAGAAAAATTATGATTGTCATGATTATCTATGCTTTCATCCTCTTGTGTTATGACATTCTTACAAATCCTATAGATACTAGGAGGGTAGCCAAAATGCTTGTTAAAGGTTTTATTTGGTTTTCCTATATTATGACCATGAGTAGGGAAAATAGAATCATACAAGCCATGTGATACTCTATGAACACTAAATGCTTGAAAATAAAACATGCTAACATGAAAGAGTAAGTTGTCTATCTTATGCAATGCTTCAAAAATGTAAACAAATGTCCTACATATCTGAAGATTTTCAATAATGAAATGATTTTTGAAATGCTTTAAAAATGACTACACTAAATGGATGATTTGACCTAGATACATAAAATAGAAATTCCCAAAACTTTCCAGAGTGATACAATATGTTACTAGCAAGCCTAGGAAGTACATAAAAACACAAAAGATCTCAAAAAAGTTGGTTTTTATAGGCCTCCAATGACTCATTCGCCCAATGGTGAATGGGTCCTAGTATGCTTTTCTAAGAAACTTTGAATTTGTTATTGAATCTTAGGAACTATGAAATTTTGTTGCCTATATAACCCTAATAGGGACTCATTCGCCTTATGGAAAATGGGTCCTAGATTAGGGTTTTGAAACTGATTTTTACAAATTTTTAATCCTTTTCTACTGATTTTTAGATTTAGATCTGCTACAATAAGTTTCAAGTTTAGATTTTGTAAATGCAATGTGAAATGTAATTTGGAAATGTGACAAAATGATGAATTAAAAGACCCAGTTTGATATGAAATTTTGTTTTCAATTTTCAAATGCAAGTTTATATGATCTAAATGATATGTAAAATGACTGATTTTTTTTGTATTTTTTCAGATTTAAAGAATGCAAAAAATGTAATTCTAAAACCCTAGATGAAATGAAAATTTGAATGCAAACTAAGACACCCTAAATGAGATCTAATTCAATGCTTATGAATGGAAATGAATGCAAGATATAACTTAGGATGAAAATAAAGACTCCAAAACTTAGAAAACTATGATATTCAATAAGCTAGGTTCACCAACATGAAATAAAGAAAAAGAAGTTCACCCAAACGGGGATTCACCAAATGGATGAACTTAATTTTGCTATGTTGTTTCATTCAATTTATAAGGGTTATAAAATGCATAAATAACAATAAAAAATAAATCCTAACTGTTATAACAGCAAAAAAGGAAGGTTTCATACGCTGAAATGATGTGTACCTTGTTGAAAAAGTGTTGTTTCGGGCCTCATTGAGGACTCATTCGCCCAGTGGATAATGGGTCCCTGTTAGGGTTCTAGAAAATTAGTTTCGAAATCCTATTCTTCAATGTTTGCACTCCTAGATCCCAGGTGCTTAGCTCCTGAAAGTCGGAAATAATTCCTATAGTTTAGTTTTTGTGATCTTGCAAGTAAGATGACAACTTTTACAACTTTGCAACTTTTATTCTCCACTTGATCTTCAATCTTAAACCTACAATCACACATCAAGAGAGAAGAAAAATTGTTGATTATTAGAGAATATGGGTTTTCCTTCGTCAAACCCCATTTTGGTAATTAAAACTTATGATAAAATAATGAAACATGAAACAATGATACCTTGGATGAATTCTTGGAATGTAAATCAACAATA
This sequence comes from Sequoia sempervirens, assembly GCA_007258455.2. Classification (NCBI taxonomy): domain Eukaryota; kingdom Viridiplantae; phylum Streptophyta; class Pinopsida; order Cupressales; family Cupressaceae; genus Sequoia; species Sequoia sempervirens. The sequence goes on along the minus strand of VDFB02282859.1, from coordinate 42,180 downwards.
TAACATGAAGTGGCTTTAAAGAATGTAGATCTTGATCTTGAATTTGGATATGAAACAATGGTTTACTTGGATCTTCAATGCTACATCAACACATAAGCTCAACAACATGCATGATGCTCTATGCCTTTGACATGATTATATGAACTTTGATTGCTGCAATAAAACTTCAATAATCTACCCTTGAATGCCTTTTAAATGCTCTCTTGATCATAAATTTTCTATATTGCTTGAACACTTGAAAGCTTAGATCTTCTAGATATGAAACTATGTAAAATAACCTTATATTTATACTTATCTTAAGATTTAATCCCAAAATTCAAATAACACAAGCTGACATCAGATCTAGGATTTAAAATAATTAAAATCCCACCAAGAATAAGTTAAAAAAGGGGTGTCCTAAGTTAAGGAGGACCCATTCACTAGGTGGATAATGGGTCCTAGCATACTTAACTAGGACAAATTTTGGGGATATGAAATAACATGTAAAAAGGGGGTTTTAGGACCTAGGAAGGACCCATTAGCTAGGTGGAGAATGGGTCCTAGGTCACTAACCTAGGACTCAAACCTTGACAAATTAAGTGTTATGAAACATTATTAATGAGTGGTGGGATTTATCCTTCAAAAATTGTAATAAATAAGGCTTGGATTTGAATTTAAGGGGCCAACCACGCTTAATTAATCTCAATTAATTAATAAAGCCCTAGATTAGGGTGTTGTAGAGAAATGATTTACAACACCCTAAATAAGGCACCATTAAGTCCATTTTATCATTAATTATTCGTTTCCAAATTAAGTGTGAAAAAGGGTTACTTTATTTGACATTACAGTTCCCAATATCAAAAAAAATTCACAACATATAGAATAATAATGATACACATAGAAGAAGTGCATGATAAATTTTATGTGCCTGTATCCAAGCACCTACAAGGGTAACAAGGGTCCTCCAGGTAGGATCACAAACACAAAAAGACAAGCATAGGGGAATACAAAGAAACAAAGAAATCTATGCTATTCTACAAATAAATAAGAGGTACCACCCTAGTCCTCATCAACCAATAGGTCATCCTTCTCCCAATCTAGATTATTGTAAGGGGAGGGCAAGCAAGCTTGCAAGGGCATGATAGAAAGAGCGGTACCCTCTGATTCACCTACAAAAAGGGCCAAGGAAGAAGGACCCTCAAGGTCTTCTTCACTAAGCTCTTGTGAGGAAAAAGTCATCATTCTTGCAAAGATCAAGGATAGAGTTAGGATATCATCCATCAAATTAAACATGCATTTCACCGAAGTGCCATGTGTCAATTAGGTGGGAGAAGAAGGGGGTACTTGAGAGCCACTGCCAATCTCATCAAGAGGGGCAGTGAAAAACTTAGGGGAAGCGAGGGTCACCTCCATCACGAGGACAACACAGGCCAAGACAAAAATAGCTTTCAAACAAGGTGAATTCTTCTTCCAACTTCCACTTGTAGCAAGGTAATCCTCCATCTTGCAGTTCAACGAAGGATGTAGAATCCCCACAGAAGAAGAAAAGTGGAGGAGGAAGAAGAATTTTTTTTAACATACACCATCATTGTGTTCAACATGTCTATGGGCTAAGAGAAGGGAGGGATGTATGGGAGGGACATGAAAAGAGGGGGATCCATGGAGGGAGTGATGAAAACTTGCACCATTTTGGGGTGAGCATCATTAAGACCCACCAGAGGAGCCAAAATCAGAATAGAGGCAATGGTAACAGACATAGAAACAACAGGATAAGGTGGAACAATGGAATATAATATAGAAATAGGGGCCACTGGCTCCCCTTTTGTATTTTGCAAGGTGGCATGTTATGTGGCTAGATCCTTTCACCTACACTTGCGCTCACGTGCAAGTCGGTTACATCAGCTACAAGCACTGAAAGACGTGGCCTGAGAAGAGACTGGAGGCTGCTACTCAGCCACATAAGTATCCTTTGCAAATTTTTCTGATGGAAGGAGGTCTCTTGGGCAGGATCAGGAGGAGGAAGCAAAGGAGCAGAAGCAATCACGAGAAGAGAAAAAAAAACAAGTGCCTTAGCGGTAGGCCCCTTCTTGTTCTCTACCTTAACCTAGTAGGTAGAGGAATAGTAGGAGGCCATGGAGGTTGAGACACAGGAGCAACCCCATGAGGACCCTTCCCCTTGTCATAGACAATAGGTCTAGGAATAGTGGGAAAAATAGGAAGCTCAAAGACTTGATGCTTCACTTTTTGCTATGTAGGCACCATCGCACTTCCCATGCAAGGCATGGGAGTGGGAGCCAAAGGTGTTGCAACATGATGAGAAGTAGGAGCAGGAGCATATGACACAGAAGGAGAAGGCCCTTGAGCGCGAGCAAGTTGTAATGTCATAAAATTGAACCCCTTACAATTTCACTTACACTTTTGTATCCACTTTAGTGTCCACTCCCTTAGTATTTGTGTAGGCTCATTTTAGCCCCTGCATCAACCTTTTCCTCTCTCAAGATGCTCATGAACCCTTTTCAGTAGCTACCCTTGTGCATTAGCTTTGCATCAAACCTTATGCTTTTCTCATTCTCATTATTTTGTAGCATGATTTCTTTGGACACTAGCCCGTTGCGCAAATTTCCACACACCATACTAGTGTCTTGCAACATTTCAACATTCAAACGGTCATTTTTGAGTGCCTTGCGACTTGTCAGCTACTTTTGTCAATGTTAATAGCCTAGAACACCTTGTAACGGCTCATGAACCTTCTTTTCCCTCCTATTCTCTCTCAAAATGCTATCTTTATAATTCATTTGGTCTTCTTGGCTTCTCTCTTGGACATTCTCTAGTCTTGCTCTTGCTATCTTTCTTGCACAACTCTCTACAACTTGCTACAACAACACTCTCACGTTCTTACAACACTCTTTGCAAGTCTCTTAGCTCTCACATCCCTTCCTTCTTTATCTATCTCCTTGGCTTCCTCAAGCCTTGCAGGTGATATCTCTCTCATCTTTTATCTTTGAGCATCTTAGGATTTCTCATATACCCTTTCTATGCATTTTTTGATCTTGTCTATTTATCTTTTTATCTATCCATCTCGTGATACAGGTTCTCCTTATTGAGTGAGGTTTTCTTTTATCACTCATTGTGTCTATATTGCTTTGTGTCTTTATATTCTCTATCTATCTAGTTTTTGCGGAGGTGGAAACACCAAAATAGGGACTTGACATAGGAAAGTCTCCAAACAACCCCAACAATTTTCCTTGATCTTATGTGTGCAAGTATTGAATATATTTCTTTGTTGGAGGCTTCATTACTTGGGTTGTTGTAAGCATTTTCTATCTCTTATTCTCTTGCTTTATCATTTATATTTCATTTAGTTTAGTTTAGTTTAGTTTTGTTATTCTCTATTACCTTCCTTAATTTTGATAGTCCTTACCATTCAGAGTAGAAGTAGTCACTTTGTGTTTTCTGTGATAATCTTAGGTTTCAGTCTGTACAAGATGCCAACACACCTCTGGGACTCCAGCGTGTCATGTTGATGTCCTTGTTTCGTGCTCTCATCCTTTTTCTAAGAGCTCGTCAGTCTATCTAGAAAACCTCTGTGATCTACTCTCTCTGATTCTTGAACTCTCACCTTTTATTATGTCGATTACACTTTATTCTTTTAGGTAGTTTAGGGCAGTTCGTTCCTTGGGACTCTCTTGAGAACAAAGAGACTCATGAGAAATGAATCCCCCTTCTCTACAATTTGGTGAACCCAACATGAACACTCATTCCACAAAAAAATGGACAAATCAAAGATTTTCCCTTCTAAAAAATAATTTTTCGAGGCACTACCCCAAACCCCATTCCATATCGTCAAAGTAGAAGTAATGCGTCAGCCTTCGACCAACTTGTTTATTCATTATTTATTATATTTATAAAATTCATTTAATATCTCCTTTTATTAGTTTAGTTTCTAATTTTATTCAAAGTGTTTATGATGTTCCATTCCATGCATGTGATGGTGACTTGGCTTACCCATGTCACTCAGTATCCTTGATCCTTCTCATGAAATTCCTCTTGTTTTAGCGGATATTTATTGCAAGAAGATAAAATCATTGATAATTTTCTTAATGTTACTCTACCTTATCTTCATTCCAATGCACTCTCACCTAGGGATGATGCATTAGTGAATGATGAATCTCTTTTATATTCCAATGCACTCTCTTCTAGAGATGATGCCTTAGTGAATGAGAAATATTGTCTCACATCTAATCCCCCACAGATCAATGTTGAGAATAAATCTTCTAAAATTTATGATGAATCCATAAATGTAATCTATGTCATTGAATCTCCTCGAAGGATTAAGAGACCGGTCATTTATGTGACTCCAACTAGTCCTTCTCCTAAAAGAATTTGTTCCATTCGTGGTGTCCCATTTAATAGTGATTCTCTTGATCTTTCTAAGGCTCCCTCTTATAGAGCGGTAGCCCATACTTATAATACTAGAAGGAATAAAATAAATGTTGATCAACCTACTTCTTTACCACCTTCTCAACGAAGCCTTCCTCAAGCACCTAGACTTGCAGTTAAAGCACCCGATGATTACAATCTTGTCGAGCAACTCCATGTTACTTCGACTAAGATCTCACTATGGGATTTTCTTTAGTCTACTTAGGTTTATCAAGGTATGCTTCAGGAAGCCTTGCAAAAGATCCTCTTCCCTTCTTCTACTAGGCCAATAGATTTTAATGTGTTGATAGCTCATATTTGTGTGGATTCACCAAATATTATGCTTTATCCACAAGAACTCCTGCCCGGGCCATAAGTACAGAAGCAAGAAGACCCTCTAATGATAATAATTAACATTAACAATATCAGAATTAGACGTACTCTTGTTGATATTGGTTCAATGCTCAACATATGTAGCATTGATCTATTGCCTAAAATTAAAATTGATTCAAATTCTCTTGCAACATCTTCTCTTGTTATTCATGGGTTCAATAATGTCAATTTTCAAGCTTTAGGCATGGTAGTAGTGCCTTGAAGGTTGGGATCCATTACCGTATCCACCTTGGTACATGTTATGTCAAAAAATTTACCATATAATCTACTTCTCGATAGACTGTGGATTCACACTATGGGTGCAACCTTAGATCTACCTTGCATAAATCTATTAAATTTTTTCATAATAATCAGGCAATCACAATCAGAGCCAACCCTGATGTTGTACACTTATGTGAGATGGCACTTGTCGATTAGGCTTTGATTGCACCTACTCTTAAAAATATTATCCCTTTAGTGTCTTCCAATGTGATGATGTCTACTCTAGTAGTACCCATTATAAAGGATACTCTTGAGACAAATGTCCCCAAAGAAGATCCTTCTGAAGCAAGAAATCTTGAGTCTACTCCTACTTTTTCTTCTTCTCCTAAACTAAATGCATTTCTCGATGATGATTGGGGTTCTTTAGACTTTACAAGCTCCTTCATTGGGGAGTATAAAGTCGACTCGATCTACTTAGACCTTCCAACAATATCATCCACACCCACTATCAAAGATGGTTATTCTTCTTTATCGTTGGATAATGTGAGAAACAATTGTAATGTCCTTAATGTTGATCCTCCCCCTTTGGAGGAGTTGCAATCGTGTTATTGGTTTGGATTTAATATACTTTCTAAGCATGGATATAAAGGAAATAGTCTTTGGTGCATGGAACAAGGAGTTAGGGTCCTTTTGGAACCAACACTTTTCTCTTCTACGAGGGGTTTGGGTTACAAGCCTTCTCATTTGTCCCCATCCCCTCCTCCATTGTCTATTATTTGTATGTCTTCTTGTGAGCAGTTAAAATTTTCTCCACAAGAGAAAGGGTTGTTTCCTGCTCCCCATTCTTTATCTGAGCAAGAGTATATCTTGTTGAGTCTTCTCAAATCCCGCTTAATTACTCTTCCTCCTACACATAAGAAAATTCATAAGCATGATAAAGAAAAACATGAAATTTATGTGCATACCATTAAGTTCTTGGCCATTCCACTAGTGAATGTAAGGCCTTGAAGGATAAAATACAAAAACTTTGTTATTTTGGTGTCATCACTTTTCCATCTATTGATGCACCTGTCTATTCTTCACATGACAAGTGATATTGAGATCTACCTCTATCCTGTCCATTCTAAGCGTCTTCTCATGAGGTTCTTACACCTCCCTTCTATTGTGTTGTTTCCTTTTATTGAGCAGTTATAGCTTTACTTACTCATTATCATTCATGGTCATACACTATTTTGTCCAACCATACTCTTTATGTGGTAGCGACACAATAGTATCTTGCATGGTTCTCCTCCCCTGTATGCTAGGGGGTAGTGATAACTTGTTCTGGAGATGTGTATCCTTCTTAATGACCCCCCATCTCTTCTCTCTATCTTTCAATTGGAGTGTTCCTTTGAATGGGCCCTTTGGTGTCTTAAAGGGTTCCCAGGTGTAGGAACCCCCTTTGAAGACAAAAACCTTGTATCTTAGCGCCTAGATTGGAGGCAACTTTACTAGACCTATTTTATATCTTCACATCTAGCTTGGGGGAAGCCTAACTAGACATATCTTTTCTATTACTATCTTGCAACATAGTTTGCAATAGCCATAGGCTTATTTGATCAATCTTGCTTTGTAGGACCGAGATCCTGTAGAGCTCCTTCACATCAAGCTCACTTTGCAGGACTGAGAACTTGTAGAGATTCTTTTGAATCAAGATTGCCTAGCAAGACCAAGCACCTCGTCAAGCTTGTCTTATAGGACTGACAACCTATAAGGATCTTTCACATCAAACTCTACAAGATCGAGAACCTATAAAGATCTTTCATGTCAGGATTTCGTAGGACCAAGAACACGTGAAGCTCCCTCTTTGCAAGATCGAGAACCTATAAATCCCATCTCAAATTCTACATGACCAAGAACCCGTAGAACACATGTCAAACTTTGCAAGACTGAGAACTTGTAAAGCCATCTCTCCTTTCTTCACATCCAAGTATGCCAAATCGAAGATCTTCTTCCTTGACAGTTATTGGTATATTCTCTTCAATCTCTTTCTACTTACAATTGTATATATCAAATCAAAGAACTACATCTTCTTCATCCTGAGTATATACTTCTTTCTTTCTTCAACATTGATTGCTTACCAGTCTTTTGAATGCATTATTCTCTTGAAGCGATCGATCCTTACATTCTTCTCTCCGTTTAAGAATTATTCTATGTGTTATTTCTTAATTTGAGGATGACACATAATACTGAGACAACCTTCTACATCGAGGTCTCTTTCACTTTGCTGACTCAAATCCTTTAGTTTTTTATGTGCCTTTGTGTATGTATTATCCATATATATATTCTAACCTCATGATGTAATGAATTTTTATGTTCTAACCTTGTTGTCATGTGCAAAATTTTCTTGTCTAATGCATTTGTTTTGTAGGTCTTCAACCTAGGGGCATGATTCCTTGCTTTGAAGGGCTATCTACTTCCTCTATAGTATCCTTTTGGCATCATTATGTTATTTATTTTTAGTAGATTTTCTTTAGCGTGCATATTAATGTTGATTCATAAGCCTGTTAAAGTGGGGGCAAAATTTAATGTCATAAAATTTCACTTACACTTTTGTATCCACTTTAGTGTCCACTCCCTTAGTATTTGTGTAGGCTCATTTTAGCCCTTGCATCAACCTTTTCCCCTCTCAAGATGCTCAAGATCCATTTTCAACAGCTACCCTTGTGTGTCAGCTTTGCGTCAAACCTTGTGTTTTTCTCATTCTCATTGTTTTGTAGTGTGATTTTAGTGTGTCACATGGATTTCTGCATGCCATGCTAGTGTATCATGACATTTCGATGTTCAAACAACCATTTTCAAGTGCCTTGCCACTTGTCAACTACTTTTGTCAGTGGTAATGGCTTGGGACGCCTTGTAATGGCTCGAGAACCTTATTTTCTCTCATATTCTCTCTCTAAATGCTATCTTTTCAATTCATTTGGTCTTCTTGGATTCTCTCTTGGATATTCTTTGGTTATGGTCTTGCTCTTGATATCTTTCTTGCACAACTCTCTATAGCTTGATACAAGAACACTCTTTGCAAGTCTCTTGGCTCTCACAACCCTTCCTTCTTTATCTCTCTCCTTGGTTTCCTGAAGCCTTGTAAGTGATATCTCTCTCGTCTTGTGTCTTTGAGCATCTTGGGATTTCTCACATCCCCTTTCTATGCATTTTTCTATCTTGTCTATTTATCTTTCTATCTATCTATCTTGTGATACGGGTTATCCTCCTAGAGCGAGGTTTACTTTTATCACTCATTATGTCTATATTGCTTTGTGTCTTTATATTCTCTATCTATTTGGCTGTTGTGGAGGTGGAAAAACCAAAACAGGGACTTGATGAGGCAAGTCTCCAAATAGCCCCAACAATTTCCTCAATCTTATGTGTGTAGGTATATATTTCTTTGTTGGAGGCTTCATTACTTGGGTTGTAAGAATTTTCTATCTCTTATTCTCTCGCTTTATCATTTATATTTCATTTAGTTTACTTTACTTTAGTTATGTTATTCTCTATTACCTCCTTGCATTCCAATAGTCATTAGCAGTCAAAGTAGAAGTAGACACTTCATGTTTTTTGTGATAATATCAAGTTTTAGTTCACACGAGACACCAACACACCTCTAGGACTCTAGCACGTCGTATTGATGTCCTTGTTTCGTATTGTTGTCCTCTAGTTGAGATCCCACCAGTGTGTATAGAAAAAATATGTGATATACTCTCTAATTCTTGAACTCTCGCCTCTTATTATGTCACTTAAGCTTTATCCCTTGAGGTAGTTTAGGGTAGTTCATTCCCTAGGAATTTCTTAAGACTAAAGAGACTCGTGAGTAGCGAATCCCCCTCCTCTACACAAGCTTCTCCTTCCCCTTTTGCTAGGTAGAAGAAGCATTTCGCTGTTGTACAATCATGGAAGCCTTCATAGAGATTACATAAGGGGACACTAGATAACTAGCCTTCGACATGTTATCTAGTGTCCCCTTATGCAATCTCTATGAAGGCTTCCATTATTGTGTAGCAACAAGATGCTTCTTCTACCTAGATGACACTAGCAGTTTATAACCAGTGTCATGTACTACATGCACAAAACCTTCATGTGGGAATTTTAAACATTTATGAACCATAGAGGTGACACTGTTCATAGAGGCCAGTGAGGGGATACCTAGCCTTACTTGAAACATGTCAAACTCTAGAATGATAACAAATGAAACATCAACAACCTTGGGTCCTACCAAGATTGACAAATAAATAGAGCCCATAGGGAAACACATATTCCATCATGCATATGGAGAGTGGTCTCTGAATATTTGTATCTCTCCTTGTGTAAGCTATTTATAAACAAAGTCTCCTTTGTTATCACATTAACTTGGCTCATCGGATCAACTAAGACACCAATTATAATGTTTCCATTGATTTAGGTAGGAATGTATAGTGAGGAAGGCTATTTATTAAGAGGCTCATCATGTGAGGTGAATGTTATGGTAGGTGTCACACTCACATTTTTGGAAGGAGGGATATGCATGAATGGAACCATGTTCACGTACTCAAATGGAACTAATTTAGATGATGTAGAAGATTGTACTAGTAGAAAGTGACCTACCTAGATTCCATTTTTGAATATCCAAGAGTCCTTCTACCTACATATCTAGGGATCATAGATTGGGTCATAAAGTTACACACTTTGTGACACACAAATCTACAACACACCTATGACATGAGAGAGATTCTCCAATACCAAGAAAAAAAAATGAGTTCACGTTAGGTTCACCAAAAATGTAGAGAAGCAAGATTCATCACCCTCGAGGCTCCAAGTCATGGGAGAGCCCCAAGGAATGAACTACCCTAAACTACCTTAGGTTGCTTGATAGGTGTTTCAAAAATTAGGTGATCCGACCATAGAGGTTTTGGATTGTAGACGAGACAACCCACTATCAAAGCACAACACGGGAACTAGACTCCAGTGCATCGCGTTGACATCTTAGGGATGCACTGGTGTCTTGTATGGATATAGGTCTGATAAACAACCAAAAAGCACAAAGGGCCTACTTGCGACCCGACTATTGAGGTTTTACAGTTTGATGAAGAAAATATAGAAAGTAGAAAGTACAATAGGAAGAATACTGGAAAGATATTCTAGTATGAAAATGAAAAAGAAAGAGTAGTAAAAGGTACCATTCCATTTGCAAAATCTAACTCTTAAGTTTTAACTCCAAATAGATAGACCAACACCTACACACATAGAAATAGGAAAAATGGTGGGCTGTGTTTTGAGGTTTTCCTCAGTTAGACCCCCATTTTAGTGTTCTCACCTCCATAAACAACCAGATATGCAATGATATAGAGAAACCGATTGTGCGAACCCCAATCCTAATACCTGCAAAAACATGAACAAACACATTAGAATATCAAATGCAAGTAAGAACAAGAATTCCTCAAGAAATTCATTTGAATAGCAAAAGAGATAGAATATGAAATGAAGAACACAATGAAATTTAAAAGCATATCAAATCCTATTCTAAAGTAAACAAACTCCTAATCTCTTGAGGGAATTGGTGCCAATTTGATGTGAAAATTGGCCCTTTCCCAACTCTAATGATGCAATGGTGATTTGATGAAGAAATTTGATCCACTTTGTTGATGCTTGATGAGTGCTCCAATGGAAAAATCTACATAACCTAGCTAAGATTCAATGATAATGGATGGAATTTGCTAATGATTTGAGCATAGTAAGTTTACTCAAATTGTGCATAGATAAAATGAGGAGATTAGCCTCTTATTTATAGATGATATTGAGGGATGAATGTCCAAAATAGATCAATGTGGGAATAAGAATCAGCCAATGGCAAAGTGCCACTTGTCAACTTGTGAATGGATGAAGGATGTGCAAGTTTTGAGGAATGTGCAAAGAGGGGGGAGATTCAAATTCAAAAGATGGCTTGAAGGATGAGGTGAAAGGTGAAGTTAATGCCACATGGCTCAAGAAAAGGACATGTAAGAGGCCTTTAATGCCTTGTTGGATGGACAAGTCCTTTTGGGGGGAGATTTTGAATTTGAAGAATATTCCATCCTTTGATGCCTTTTTGAAAGAAAAATAGATGATTTAATAAATCAAATAAATTGATTTATTGTGCAAGTGGAAAAAGCTAGAGGATTTGATGGATTAAGACTAAGATTAATCAGGATTTGATTAATTTAAAGGAGATTAGCTGATTTGACCATTTTGACTTAGATTTTAGGATTTAAATAACTCAAAATGAGAAAAGAATGATTTAGACTTAGTTAAATAAATATTTTTGATTTATTTAACCGAAGGGGGTGATGTTAGATAAAATTAGATAAATGTTTGATTTATTTAATTTAATTAGATGAACTTTAGAGATTTAATCAAATAATATGGATTATTTAATTAAATAAAGATAGGAAGATGAAATGACCTAGCTAATTACACAGAGACAATGATTTAATTGAATTGAGGGATTTATTTAATTAAAAGAAGAATTATGACGACTTTAATCAAATAAGGCTATTCAATTAAATGGTTAGATAGAGGGATAATTCAGGATGAGGCAATGTTAGTAGATCAGGATCGAGTGTGCAATATCAATCAATATATTTTTTATGTCTACACCGATAAATAAAAGAAAGGATGTGACACTATAAAAATAGTGCAAATACAACCTAAATGCTACTCTATAAGACACAATGATGCAAGTAAACAAAAAAGGGAAATATCACCTTCTCTTTCACTAGCACTCAAGGTTGAGATGACAAGAGGCTATGCCTTGACAAGAGGATGGAACTTTGTAGACCCTGCAAAAATAATAATACTACAACAAGAAGGTGCTATGTAGTTCAGGAAGGGAGCCTTTAATAGCTAGAAGAAGTAAGAGTGATCAAGAAGAGAGTGAGAATGAGCTTGAGAGAGTGAGATTTTTCACAAAGGAATGGGAAATCTGCATGGAGTGAAAGAATGAATTTGAATGCTTGAAGTGGAGGTAACTAGTCATTTTTTGTTAGTCAAGGGTTGAAAAAAGACATTAGCTTCATAGCCAACCATAAACGTAATGCCCTTGCAGATTCCAAGGGTAGGAATCCTATCAAGACAAAAGCATGACACATAGATGTCCGTGCAATATGTGTGCATCCTCGACAAAAATTCCCCCACCGATGTAAAAAGACAAGGCCACACAGAAGAAATGAGTCGACAATGGCAGGTTTGCATCATCAAACTTATAATTTCTAAGGTAAGGGTAAATAAATGGGGAATTTTCCTAGGGTGTAAATTCATGCCATTACATTAGTCACACACATGTAAGACAAATTTTGCTTCACAATTACTAGATTAAATTAGTCTTACTTACTATATTGGTTAACATTATTTTTCACATCACAACATGTGAAAATCATAAAAATAATACAACATTAAAAACACCAAAAACATAGTCTATGACCTACTTGCATCTCGATACTACCATGTGCCTTAGGATTCAATTAGACATAACTAAGGAGTTGTGAGAAGAGGGCCTTCTCTCTCTTGCCTTTCTCATCCTTCTCCTTGATCAACTTGATGTGCTAAAAGAACATTTATGATCTACTATTCCTTTGTTGGCTATAAGACTCACTTTGTGACCTAAGCATAGATTTAAGTGCATTTGCACTATGCCTCCTATGTTGGGAATATGATGCCATTTAATTGCAATCCTAAACATATTTCATGTATCTCCTAAGTCCTTGGAAAGTGTTCCCCAACACTAGGATTAGAAAGAGATTAAATTTGAATGAAATGAACATGTAAATTGACATTTGTAATTATTCCTTAATGATAGGAACATGTGAGGGCATCCAAGAAGAGCTCCTACAAAATAGGAGCACACGGGGTGCCCACATGGGAGGTGGGACACACCTTGTTTCAGTTAACTATTTGGTGAATTGATAACTTCAGTAATGCATGTAAAGATCCTAGAAGTTAGGAATTGATATTTACATGAGTGGAGTTTAGTTCAGTTATGGTTCAGTTATCTTCAATTGCATGTAGTTAGTTTGAGTTGCATGATAGTTGACTTCAATTGACTTGAGTTGCATGACAGATAACATGTGGCTACATTTAGTTAAGTGGGGATGATCAATCATGCATCATTTTTGCATGAATTGATGGAGGGATATGTTTTAGTTAGCAAAGATTGACTTGGACCCACCTTGGGTGCCCAAGTTGAGATCTTGGAGATAACACCTTTGCATGAGAAGATATTTACAAGGCTTAGTTAAGTGGGGCCCATTCTTGGGCGCCAACTTTGAGGAGAAGCTTGGAAGATATCTTCATAATTAACGTTGACTTAAGACTTCAGTTTGGGACACCCAAATTGATGGACTTGGTTTGACATTGTTTTTCACGAAAGAACTCTACTTGCACAAGAATGGTGTAGATATTTGTGAGGAGCTTTATCCTCTTGTAATTGTCAACTCTTTGGAGTTTTACAATGTTCACAATTGTCTATTTATTGCAACAAGTTGAAGAGAGTACTTTTTTGAAGCATGGCACAAGCTGTGTGGATTCATGCTTGGACACATGAGAATTTATTGTAGGTTGTGAAGAAGAATTGTTGAAGGAAAAAGAAGCATCTCAAGTAAGGATTGATAGAGAATTATTGTAATCTTGTTCTAAGGTTAAATAATACAAGCACTATTGATTCTGGTGGTGGAGTTTTTTTCCTGAAAGGGTTTCTCCATGGTATATGTTGTGTCACTTCTATCTTCTGGTCTTATTCTTCTACAATCTTCTATCTAATTCTACAATTGGTAAAATGAATCTAAACAGATAATCATATACAAAGAAATTGTAACAAAGAACACTTAATTAGATCTATAATCTCATAGTTTTACAAAGTATTAAGCTACATAATTAGCTCCATTTTCAACATCCTAACCCTAATCTCATGTTGCCTCTTATTCAAACCTTAACCACACACTTAGCCTATTCATCTTCAAGGACCTCCACTACACTTGCTTCTGCCACAACCATAATTAAAGCCTCCTAGGTTGCTCTATGGCCTAAAGAACAACACTAAATTAAATACATTAGGCCTTCCTTGATGACAATCTCTTTTCATATGACTCATCAATCAAGACTCTCTACAGTTGATTTTTTTTATTGCGTGACATGGTGTACAGTAGTAAAAAGCTCCTGATGGTCTCCTTTCCTTTCAAACAATAAAAAAATTCCCCTTTAACTAAGGTGACTCTCTTAGATAGTATATGATCACACTTGAGGTCTCTTTTTGAGACTTCTTTCTATCTGATCTTGGAGCCTTGATTTGATTCCTCTTTTTCATCTCTTATTGGGATTTTGTGGTGTGCTTTAACACTTAAGAAGTTGTATGGTGTAGATTTTCCCTTATAGGATTCTTTGCGTACACATAGACTTATGTTGCTTTGGATATAAATTTGTATGTGGCTTGGTCCTAGCATTAGGCCACCCCACAACCTAGTCTAATAAGTGCATACTTGTTCGTGATTGATTTAATCTCCTAAAATATGATCACCTCTTTTATACATATTTATTTGGTAAGATATTATGTTGAAAAAAATAGTGAGGCATGCTATAGGTAAAGACAAGCTTGCTAACTTGCTTGATAATAATCAAGCCCTAATGTCAATATAAAAAGATTGAAAATAAGTTGGCTAGAGATGCAAATGTTGATGCAACTAAGATTGAGATTGAGGTTAGTGTAAACATTATTGAAATGAGTTAAATGCACATGTAGGATGCTAATAATTGATTTTCCTAAATGACATAAGTGACACCCTTAAATACAAGTCTTAGACACACAATTTGAGAGTTTTAATATGTAAGATAATGAGATAACAATAATTTTTTAGGAAAATCAACTTGCAAGTGGAAAAAGTGAAATTTAAAATTATTGAGACTAGATTACTATGCAACCCAATCCAAAAAACAAGTTGCAAGTGTGTTCTAATCTAAAAAAAACAAAAATTCTAAAAAATTGAATTAATTTTGTATAAGACAATAAAAAAAACATAAATCTAGATAATAAATTCAAGATTAAAATCAATTAATACATTATATAAACTAAATTAAATATTAAAATCATACATTTATAATATCAAATACACTGTATTGTAAAACTTAAAAAAACATTTTATCCCTTACATTTCTCTAGAATAATTTACTAATTTATAAAATTTGTGATATCAACGAAGTGCAAACACCATCCCCACCATAAATGAATTTCATGGAATTTCTTTCCAATTTTAGAATATTTTGAAATAAAAAATATCTTGAAAATTGAAGATGCAATGACTAGGGGCTCAAGTTTCAACAATGGGGCTCAAGTTTCAACAATGGCCGTCCCCATCAACGCAATGAAAGAGACTCGGTAGGCTTTGAGGGGATAAACGTACCCAAGACGTTGTGGGCCTCCGCCTAATTAGCCAAAGAAGAGATACCAACAGTAGATTTACTGCGCCACCTGCTTGAAGAAAAGCCGATGTTCCAAATGCAACTTACACAAATAAAATAAAAAAAATAGTAACAGCCCTGCAATAAGTACGCAGAAACCATTGTGACAAATAAAGCACTGTGAAGACACCTGTCATTTGTACTTTTACATAGTCATATATACACAATCACATTCCTTACTTCCTCTCTTCCAATTCAGTTTTGCAATTTTGTTTTTCTCGTAAGATCAGATTTGGTCTGTAAATGGCCGACGAAAATCTTAAGATGTCTGTCAAGCTGAAATCCCATCCAGTGAAGAGGGAGGACGATTCACACCACTATCATAAAAAAATTCATAGAGATCATTCAGATCTTCTGCCCAAGCCTCCTACCTCGAAGATATCAGGTTTGGATTCAAGCAAAAGTCCCAAGCCACTGCTGCCTTCATCATCATCTAAGCCAGTGAATCTCATTAAGAAAACAAAGGATACAGGGATTGTTAGCAGCTCCAAGACAGCGATTGTTAGCAGCTCCAAGACAGGGATTGTTAGCAACCCTAAGAAATTCATTGATGATGTCAAGCCTAAATTATCTGGCAAGGAGCAGGTGGGTATTTTTTAATTTTTTCGTTTGCCCAAATTTAGATCCATACAACAATGAAAATTTGAAGCTTGTTTTTAATTTTATCGTTGTCTGGTAATTGGGTTCGATTGGAATCAAGGTCAAGACTTTAGCGGCGAGCTCATCTAAAGTGAAACAGGAAGTTAGTACCAATACGCCGAAGAAGAAAACCAGTTCAAGCAATGGCAAGGAAAAAGAGAAGAAAGTTTACAGCTTGCCAGGACAAAAACATGATCCTCCAGAGGAGGTAAAACTTTTTTTTTTTGGTTTTTGTTTTCTTCTTTTAATAGTGAAATTTGATTATTTTTTGAGCTGAAAGAAATATGCACTCAAAACAAACTGTTGTTCCTTTGTATATTTTGTTTTAGTGATATCTATTGTCGTAATATTAGCATGATACTTGCACTCCTTCATGTCTACCCGGGTCTCAAGCCAGTTATGTTATTGAAATTGCTCTGCCTTTCCACTGGAACTCTAGCCACTGGATGTAATAAAGGTTACTGTTATCTATTAGAATTTTGTTTTTTGTTTTTTCACATTTTCTAAACTCATGTGACAAATCTGGCTTGATTTTCGGTAAACATTAGAGGAACTTACGGACGGACCTTTGACCTGTTATGGTAATAAACGTGGGTCATACTAGAATTTAACCCAACTGGAGTTATAAGATACCTTGTTAGTCGAGGAATTGAATCTTGGCAGTTACATTGTACTTCATTACCATTACATCACAGTCCGTTAGAAACAAATTTTGGTCTTTTATTTGGGTTGATTTTTGTGAAAATTTTCTGTGTGACAGACCTTTCACTTGTAAAGTCCTATCTTCAATCAGTCGTACTTAGTATTAAAACCACTTTTAGGTTTCTGCTTACAAATCAGAAAAGGTTATTGGCATGATTTTTTAAAGCTTTTAGGAGATTAAAATAAGCTTCTTGATGTATTGGATGGTTTGTGCAGAGAGAGCCGCTAAGGATCTTTTACGAGTCATTGTACGAACAGATACCCACAAGTGAAATGGCAATAATTTGGTACGAAAGCTTCTAATTCCACATCTTCCATTACCCAAAAGAAAATTTTAATCTTATTACCCAAAAGAAAATTTTAATCTTTTTACTAATTATAGGTTTGTTAGTGATGATGCAATTTGTTTTTAGCTTCAGTGGGCTCAATCTCCTTCATGATCTTTGTATAGAGACCTACATATTTCATGCATTTCTTTGTTGTTTATTATAGGCTTTAATAATGCTGAGACTGTGCTGCTTTAGAAACTCTGCATTGGTTACATGCCCTGTTATATGAGCGATATATTTTCTTTCAGTTGGGACTTGAAAAGGATCGGTTTCTTGTCATTGACAGTGTATCCTGTTGCAGTTGAGGGAAGTATTCCATGTCTTTTTCTCATTTAGAGAAAAAAACGATCAAATATAAGATGTGGTTAGCATCCTGCTATTGTCACATTATGCAGAACGGAATCAACAACAGCTGGCAATAAAATGATCAAATCAACGTTATTCTGCTGTCATTGCATGCAAATTAATGTAATCATTAAATAAGAAAAGCTATTTGAACGCCATGCCTAGGGTGTGGTCATAGGCAAGCCTGCATCTATTTCAGGTCCACATCAGTTCTGAGTAACATATCTCGCTTACAGTCATCAGGAGTGGAGGACCTCAAAATCTGTAAGGATAGAGGCTAACAGGAAAATAATTGTACAATTTTCATGACAGAAGAGTGTAAGTGATTGAAGCAATGCAAGTGGCACCCAAAAGAAAGGAATTTCTTGCAACACTAGTGTCCGGCTATGCCTCTCTAAGAATAGCTGGCTCTTTATAAATAGTTAAAGTTAAAGATCAGCCTTCATTCTTTACAAAAATTATTTGCTTTATTCCACCTTTTATTATTTAAAATTTGGACCCCAATATCATTGCTTCGCATTTTCCCCATATACTTATCTGATTTTATTATCAATGATAGCTACTTGAAGGGCATGTGTCTCAACTTGCAAGCATCATATATATATACCTAGCCTCGTTATTTGTAAGAATATATATTTTGGGCATTTAGATCATACCATGGGCTTTCAATTATAAAGCACTCCATTGGCAGCAAACTGTACACATATATTCTATTATTAATGAAGTGATCCTTATGGTTTCTTTGCTTCTGGGCTAGTGTAAACAAGTTCCTTTTTTTGTACTTTAGGAGTGTGGTTTGGCTGTTCCAGTTTGAGGGGAATGTACTCTGATATTGGGTTTACCTACGTTTTATAGGATCATACAGTATCCTCTTCAACCAATTTTGAGATTTACAAACATACTAAATCTTTTGTCTTTAACAAGAAAATTATTTACGCCCTTTAAACAGCAATGTCATATTAAAGCACATTTAAAAGCTTAACATTAATGTTGAAAATAACAGTTATGAGAATATCCATGTTTGCACCAGAAAAATAGTAATAGACATGAAAATATCTATCCCCACATTGTCTTCAAGTCATTATGTAGTTTAAAACTTGAAAACAATATTCTTAGGGCTTAGTTTCTGTCAAATATCAGTTGATTGAGAATGGCTAAATAGTGCCAAAGTACTCAAGATGGAAGTAGGTGCAGACACTTAAGGGTACAAGCTACAGTCCCCAAGTTGATCACAGGCGAGTAAAGCAATGCAAGTATAAGATGCAATCATATACAGCAATGCAAGAGTATGGGCTTTCACTTGAACCTTTTTTAATGTAAGGTTTACATAATTTTGGCTGCACATTTTTCCACATTTTTTTACACAACATTAACTCAACCATTTCCTTTAGTTGCCTCTTTGAAGTGGCCAATCAAGTATGAATGATCTGTCAATGTCATCTTCCTTGTTGTGATAATACTGGAAACATAGTCCCTCATCCACTAAAAACAAGGATCTTAATGGGAGTTTGTTGTTTGACATCTTCCCAACCATCTGAAACAGTGGATAAGCCAGAATTACTCCATGCTTCTCTAATCGAAGTTTCAGTTTGAGTTACTCACTTGTCAGAATTACTGTTCTCATTTTGTCATAATTACATGTGTGTTTCCTTTTGTTGCATTTTACCAGATTATGTACATTCTGCTTTCTATAAGGGAATCTGCATACTTTAAATACTATAGCACTCAAAAAGAAAACAATGGCCAATAGAGACTTGACATCAATATTTGTTCAGATTATAGCATCCTAAAGATAGTCAAGTGGGGGGAAGATCCTGATCTGTAACTTTAGATGTAGGCTCGGATTGAACTCTCAGTGGAGATTGGCTAGCAGCAAGAGTGGCCTCCTTCCTGTTCTCTGAGTTGGGGTCTTCTCAAAAAAAAGTTTGGTTTCCTCTTCCCCACAAGAAACTGGACCCTCCCTACATTTCTCTGCATGCTTCTATCTGAATGGTAGGCATTCTAAAGTTACAAATTAGAGGTACAAATATGATAGATTGTGCTTTGGAGTGAGAATAATCATTAGCTAGCCACAACAATTCCAAACTAAATGGTTGCACATTAGGGCTGAAAAATTGTTAAAAAGCATCATTTTACAGGCTGCTAAGGTAGACATGTAGATTTTAAGTATATAAAAGTCCAATCACATTTAGGGCATCAAAAGTACGAGAAAATGGTGTTCAAAGTCAGCTCCGATGGTCATCTATTGGATCTTAAGCTGCAGAAAACAGGCAATTTATGACCTGAATAATCTATTGAAATAGTGCTGCTAATTTACATAGACATTTTTAATGTTCAAGAAGAATTTAAATCCCCTATAGTTATTTATGACTTAAATACCAAGTATGTTGAGGTATTTAGACAAATTGTAAGTTTGAGTCATTTAGTCCTTTGACTAAGTTTGCTGTTAATTCATTTGGTGCTATCCAGCCATCACATGACTTGTTGAACTTGATGCCATCCATACAGGTTGCTAACATCATCTATATGACATGCTGAGTCATTTAATCCTTTGAATACATTTTCTGGTCGTTCATTTGGTACTTTCCAACCACCACATGACTTGTTGACACTATCCATACAGGTTGCTAATCTAATCTATATGACACACTTATGTCATCGACAATTGTAGATCACCCACCTTGGCTGCTAGTTCGTTTTAAGCCCATTTATTACCCTCTATTGTTTTTGAAAGAGTCTCAACCCACTTTTGCATAAAATGTAAGAAATTTTAATCCCCTATGCATTTCTAGGGCCTCTTTTTACCAAGCTGGCCCTGCAATCCCTCCGTACTTTTTATTATTGATGTTAAAGGCTTTTATACATATATTTTACATTTAATGCTTTTTAATGCACTGACTTCTGAGCTATAACAACTCCAACCATTGTTGGTTCATGAGGACTATCCTTTGACTGTTTCTGAAGTTGTTATTCTTTCAATTTTTTGTGACATTTGTTTGTATTTACCTCATTCTACTATGTGCTTGATGATCTTACCTTTGCCTCTGGCTAAACACTGGGATTGCTACTCTGCTAAGCACATTGTTGGTTGTCTTCACTTTGTCAAGAGAAATAATTGTATACCATGATATTTGTTGAATTGGATTTACTTTTAATGATTTGACTCATTTTGTCTTCTCCCCTTGTTGTTGTGTTGGAATGCCTTTGTTAAAATTTAAGATATCCTAACAGTTAATTACCTTTTTAGGTATTTGTCTGTTCATATCAATGTCTGTCTTAATGCTAACAAGTGAATCCTGGAGCATTTTTTAACACAAGTAAGACTTCAATCTGTTATATCGTTTTTATGTAAATGTTCTTAGTGTTAGGTATAACAGTTGTCAATTAGTTTTGTTAGCTTCATCAGTTTATATCAAACTCTAATTTTCCACAGCTTAGAATTGCTTGTATATGGTTAAAATAACCTTTTTGCAATTCGTGGCACATTCCCACAGTCAAAAGTTTGGTCTGAACCTGAACCTGAAGTTTCAGGTCAGCCAAACTTGTCTGAGCTGAACCCCGAACATGTTTTTTAGTTTTGTAATAAAAAATAAAAAATGCGTGCTTGCCATCACAATGGTATAATGAAAAAATTTAAAAAGTGAGAAAAACCAGAAATCTGGGTGATCAGATTTTGAAATGCCATGATTTATTAACTCATGAACAATGCACAATATCTCTGTTTAATATTTAGTGTCAATTTCTTGACACAAAATTTAATTTTATGAGTATTGTTAGTGATAAGGGATGTATATTATATTTTATGAGTATGGTTACTGATAAGGGATGCATATTATAGTGTCAAGATGCACATTTTACACCCCACATGAACCTGGAATTTTGGGGTGTACGTGGATGGAAATGTTGAGAATATTGGCATCCAACATTTTTAATAGATAAGTAATTCTTAATAACGATTAAAAAAAATAGAACTTTTCCAAGGATCTTAATAATACTAGCACATTCAAGCCTCAAAAATTTAGGTGATGGCAAAGTAAATTACTAGCACAGATACATCTTAACGTGGATCTGATATACATCAACAAGGATTCGAGAGACTCAGTGGCAATTCTACCACAAGACAAGTGAAAGCATACCTTTTGCTGTTTTTTAAACTGTTTTCTGATCACGGGTAAGAAAAATCCACTGTTTGGCAGGTGTGCAACTCCTAAAGTGAGTTATTTGCATGGTTATTTGTACTTTTACTATCAGTAGGGTACATAGTCTGTGCTAACTATTACATTTACTGTTTCTTCAAACCCTTTTTTTTAAACTTTGGTACAGTTCATTCTTGCAGATGAACTAATATAATACTTGCTATGCATTGAAATTTCTTCCTTGCTATTTTATAATGTTTAGTATTTTGGATTTTCCTTTAGATTACATTTTTTATTTTGTTCTAAAAAATAAATGAAACGAGATATATTGAAAGATGAAAAAAATTAAAGGTCCAGCATGTGGTTCACAAAGGCTGAACCCATGTGCTAATGTGAAATATGATCCAAAGTATCAATAGGAGTTACAAGCCAGTAACAAACACAGATTTAGACAACAAACACAGATTAGACAATAAAATATCAGAGCTCTGAGGTTATTGACCTGGATTTGAAGGTGCACCATAGCCACATGCCGGTGGTTTCAAGATAGGAGTAGTTTATTGGTAAGGAGAGTTTGTAGATGTTGGAACATCTGATTTACTTTGCTTTGAGCTGCGTGAAAACACATTCTTTGGCTTGTTCCTTGGCACTCACAGGCAGGTTTAAAGCATTTAAAAAAAATTAATCCAGATTAGGTATGGGGTTCTATTAAGCATCCCCAGCCTAGAACACAACCAAGAAATACAAACTATAAGGATTACTAAATGCCTGTGTAACAACACATGCAGGGTGAAACAGGTTTAAGATAAACACCATTCTAGCATAATCAGGTCATCCCATTTTTCCTCTGAAACTGTGTATGTCCCTTTTTTATTTTTTTCTTATTCTTTGTTAAATATAATAATCTAACTCACAGTAAAACTTGCACAGTCTATTATCAATAAGAATTTTCTGATTTTATTACTAACTTAATGGTTGCTGTTAAATTTGATTTTTTTTGTTTTGGACACTAAGAAATCAGCTTAGATTTATGTCAAATATTTGCTCTTAAAGAATTATTGAATTACTGGAAGTCTGCAGCAGTTCACACTGAAATGCCTTTGGAAAATGTCTTCCAATTTGTAGAAGTATCGTGCTTTCGTCCACCAACTCTGCAAGGAAAAGAAAAGGGTTTTCATCCTTTAATTTTCAGGCCTACAGGGGTTTCATCGTCAGGCTGTTAGAATACAATATCTGCTCCACAGGAGAAAAAATCAAATGTATAAAGATGTCTTCAATGATGCCTTCCATCCTCTTTGTTTGACTTATTTTATATCCTTCTCTTCCGAAGGACAACACCTTCATTTATCTTTTAGCAACAAATTAATTTTTAATTAACTTTTGTCTCTCCAAAAAACAGGCACTGCCCATGATTTGGCTTAAATTGGTTTTTCCTTCATAAAACATCTTAATGAATGACATCGATCTGTAGGAAACTAAAAAATCCCAGGACTTTGCTGGGAAAAGGCTGCCCCCCTTAACACCCTTAACATAAAATTAAGAAGGGGGGCATTACAGATCGAAGAACCATATGAATTAAAGATTGTTTTTTAGGGGCTATTTTTCTATTATTGACCGATATCCAGTTCACTATGTCATCCTCTTTCTCCTAATCCGATAAATTTGGAGATGGCGCTAATGAATTATTGATGGTAACCAAGAGCAAATCTGGAATATTTGCTCATATTCTCCATTCCTCCACCTGAGTCAATCCTGAAGGCCTAGTGGTATTACCAGATCTAAATGGGGGAGGATTAGAAGACTGAGGATTTGCAATTTTGGAACAAGCCAACATTTTTAGTTCTAATCTCATGCACCATATAACAGATGTAGGGCAAACCACAGGCTGAACTGCTTCCAGGAGAGGAGTGAACTACCTTTGCAAATTGAAGGAGGGGATGGAGGAGCCGCCTTCAAACTATTTGATTGCAACTTTGGTTTCTTCACTGGCCCACCTCTAAGAGGCATCATGTGATGTGCAAGAGGAGGGGCCCCATCAGATTCCTTAGAAGATTCAGGCACTGCCCTCTTTACTGTTAAATGAGATAAACATGCAACCTTCCACCAGGGTAGAATTTTTGGATTTTTTGGTTTAGCAAATGGACAGTCCACAGCTACATCACCAACCTGCAAGCATCTTCTATATCTAAACACTATATTTTTATAGTTCAGAACCTGTTTCGGAACTCAATCTTCTAACTGGAGCCATATCTCATTTGGAAAACCTTTTGAAATGTCCAGCTCCACTTGAATCCAAGCAGATGTTGAGTGAATCAACCTATCAGTTTTTGGGTCTGATGCCAAAAATTTACTTCAAGAGTTTCCAATACCTTGAAAACAAGAGTCAACCCAGAACTGAAGCGAAAGGTATGGTAATCGCACCTAAACTGGCAGAATGGAAAAGGTTTCTATCATGGGGTTAAAGGCAGGGAACCATGGCTTTACTAGCAACAGTATGGCAATTGCATCCAAACCAGCTGAATGGCTGTCATGGGGTTAAAGGTAGGGATCCATGGCTTTACCAGCACACATGTTTGCCCCAGAATCACAGGCCTTTTTCCAATATAAATAGCAGTCTTCACTTGATTTACATAAAAGAAGAAAGAACCTTTGAGCACTGGAAATTCTTCTACCAAGTCCTTAAGTTCAGAGAAGCAGGTCTTAGAAATCCAAGCATGCAACTCTGAGAGGCTTGGCTATAATGAAATAAACTTACAAACTAGATCCAGTTTTGAAAATTTTACATCCTCCTTCAATACATCATCACCAAGCTTTAGAACTGGATGGATGCCTGTGCATGGAATGAGATTCATATGTCTCATCTGAGACTCCAGTGCTACTGAATGCTGCTTAGAAGGAGACTGAGGAGTGTCCAAAGGAGCAAAAAGCACCCTAGTCCTTGTAGGGCAATTCCCCCCATGCGAATCTGTACCTGAAGCAAAACACACACACCCATCAGTGCCTAACTTGCAGGGAGTAATGGGTGCTGCAGGTGTAGAGACCCTGTGAAGAGTGGGGGCAAGGGGTCTAATAATCAATACATCATCCGCAGATGGATGGGAGTCATCTGGTTTGACAGAATCCACACAAACAGTAGCAACAGCCATAGGAGAATCCCTAAAATCTTTGCCATTGAAATCTACAGAGTTGGTTAGAGGAGGGGACGGGAATAGCCATTCATTACTATTGATTTAATTCCCTGCAGGTTTAAAGCATTAGTGGTCATAATGTCTACAAGTTCTTTAATTGTGGCATCAATAGAGACGATGGTGAGAGTATTTTTTATCTTTGCTATTTGGGAGGTGCAGTTAGAAGCAGCAGAGCCTCCCCTAGAGGTTTTAAAGGCAGTGTTTGGGATGGGTTCTTTGACTATGGGGTTGATGAGCTAGCTTGAGAGAGTAAAATGCCAGGCTAGATCAGTAGCTGAGGAAGAGCTTGAGTGGTGGAAGTGAAGGGTTCGGAGGGGTTTTTTATTTTCTTCTTGCTTGTTTGTTATTATTTCACATTAATTTAATACGCTAGTTTGTTGCAATTATCTTTACATATTTGAAGTATAAGTGTTTTTAGTTTATTGCTGTTATAAGCCCTGAACACTTTCAACTAAAATTGATTGTTAAGTCGAAAGTGCTTCCTATCTTTGGTCGGTGCACATCTCTTTTCTGAGCTAGCATGTACTGATTACTTTTGTCACTTATGTTGAGAATTTTACTTATTTTGTCAGGATGATGGAGCATGGCTTACTGTCTCCAGAAGCAGCCAAAAAGGCATATGAGAGGAAGCAAAAGAAGCAGCAGCAACAAAGAACAGGAACACCAATCAAATCTTCATTTGTTGCAGAAAAGAAAAATTCACCTGTCCCAGCAATGAAATATTCATCAGTCTCAGAAAAGAAAAGATCTTTTAATGGTGATTCAAAAGGAAACACAACTTTTGTGAAGAAAATTCTATCTTACGATGATGATGATGATTTTGTTACAAGGCCTGCCAAGAAGAAGGTTTGTTAGAATTATGTCTACTTATTTTCATGGGCAATGGTAAATAAGGCCTCATTGTTCAGGAGGCATCCCTCTGCTTACATTGTCTTGTTGAAACAGCTGCATTGACATAGGGTTGGAACCTTGATAATTCTTTTGAGTGTTTTTACATGGCACGTCAATGCAATTCTTTCTGTAACTAACAGACATAATCTCATGGACCCTGTCTGTTACACATTGATCTAATTTGATTTGCAAACAAACCTTGCAAATCTCAGCTCTGCATAAGACATTGGGCATGTATTCTGGTTTTAATTGTTTGTATGGGATGCAGACTTGAAAACCAGATACTTGATTTAGTTCCAAATTATTGATTCACTGTAAAATAGTTCAAATTCCTCTATCAAGATCATAAAATAATAAATAATTTCTTGATTACAAGCCTTAATAGATATTGTTTCCCTTGGGCAAAAGCTTCGGAGATTTTTACTTATGAGTTTTGCAATTAACAAACAAGATAATATCATAATTGAGAGGTTAGGCATGTAAGGTGTATTGCATTACTAATTTATTCAGCGACTGCGGAAAATACATAAGCCATTCCATTATGTTCGTTCCTTAATCTTCACCCTTTTGTCATAGTAGTTAGCAAGGGCATGATTGGGAAGGATTTTCTTGAGCAGTATACTTCTGTAAGGAATGCATTTGTTTTTGCCAGAGCAGTTGTTTTGAACAATTTATACTTCTACCATATTTGTTTGTTGGGTTATATAGCATATTTACTATTAAATTTCCCAACTTCTGTGCCTAATAGTCTGGATTCTAGTACCCTAGTTGAGTTGTAATTCTTCAACTAAAACTGTTGCAACTTAATTCCATGCCAAAATAAGAGGATTCTAACCCCAATAAGCAACATAACCCAACCTATACCTTTAAAGCTTAAAAAATGGCGTTTATTATTTGGTATCTTTTCATTATCTATATAAATGCATAATGAGATCACAAACACGCTATACATGCAGAAATACCATGGAATATCACTTCAAGTTCATATACTTTCCAATTTCCAGTATATCCATCGTCTCATACATACATCTTTAACTTCAAAAGTTCAATACAATGCCTTCATGTGTATGATGAGATCTATTTCACATTCTTCCAAAAGTTACATAGCAATGCATGTACCCAAAACACTTGTATCAAATTGGAGTGTTATTTATAACTCGGTAGTCATGACTTTTAATGATTGATGACTTACCTTTATCCTTACGTTGAAGCTTTTTGTTTTTGATAAAATAAGCGGCATTTACAGGGTGTTGTACCCTTTACATGAGAGCCCCAGGGCAAAAAAGAAGCTAGTTCAAACCAGGAATGAACTAGGAAAAAAGGACAGGCCACACACAAAAACAGCGAACAGAGAATTGTCGAACCACAGACGGGGACTAGACAACCCCATAACCTAAGGGGACTAATTTGACTCCCTTAACTCTAGGCCGTGAAGTTGCGACAAATTTTGGGAGTCCCTTCTTTCTCATCACCACAGACCAGGAAGACTCGGAACCGAAGTCCACTGAGCGAGGCGAGAGGAGCGGATCCACAATAGCCACCATGGGCAATGAGCCATCACACAGAGGGAGTCGGCTGTGTAGGAGAGGAGACATGAGTGATCGTAGGACCAGTAGGGGCAATCAACGAGGGTCGGGCAGACTCAGTCTGAACAGCGACAACAGTTGAGGCAACAATGGTTCCTTGGAATGGGTAGGCAAAAGAGGAGCCAGGCAAGACACAGACCCTCGAGAAGACTCAGCAGGGTTGTCCCCCACAGAGGAACCTTCCATAGGAGAACCCACCGTGAGATGATCTGAGAAAGCATCCTTCCACCAAGTAGCAGTGCCCTTATGGCGGGCATGAGGGCAACCAGAGGCCAAAAGACCCACAGAGAAACATCTCCTACACCGAAAGGGGAGGCCCTCATAGTCTAGGAGTTGCTTCCAAGGTCTATCCTCCACCAATAGGACTACATCACCATGGAGTGGTTTGGAGATGTCCAAATCAACTAAAATACGAGCTACTGTAGTATGCCCAAGCTACCGAGTCATAGAGTCCACCATTAAAAAGCGTCAAATGGTGTTGCCAATAGCTTCATAACATGAATCCTCCCAAAATTGAATAGGGAGATTTGACAGTTAGAACCATATAGGTATGGTATTTAAAGGTTCTGTAAGAGGATTGAAAGAATGAGACCAAGACTTGATGGACAGCGAATGAATACCCCACATCTACCCCCTGTCCAACACATTGTCTCACTCCGTGGAGGAGGCGAAGGTTGCTAAAAAGAGTCCCCTTGTGTTGGGGTAGAGTTCAATTTGCCCAGAGACTACAGGCTTCCAGGAGACGGAAACCCAGTCATGGAGATTGGGAAGGGAGGGCCATAGGCCGTTAAACCTGCAAACCACACCCTGCCTCAGATAGTAATCCTCGTTTTCAGCAACCTCAGATCCACAAACCACAACAGGGGAATCATGAGCATAGGAAAAAGGCCAAACACGAGCCTGAGCAGGAGGTCGAACACCTTTAGCAGCCTTAGGAAAGGACTTCACCTAACCCGAAGAAGGAATGCCACCAACAACCGGAGCAGGAGGCGGAAAAACATAAGAAATAGAGCCGTCCATGCCTAGCAATTCCATGCCCGCTTGCGCAGTAACACCATCTGCCTGCACAACAACATCAAACAAAGGAGGGGAGGGAACAAAGCTCCCACCCAAAACTTCACACCCAACAAAGACCTGCGCGCAGCATAGAAAATTCCCGTTCGGCAGCATTTTGAAAACTATTAACGTTTTGAAGCTTTTTGTTTTTGATTAAGGAAAAAACAGGTTTTGAAGGGACTCGAAACCCTTTACAAACCCAAAAAACAAAACTACAAAAATGACAGCCTATAGCTAGCCAATAAAACTAGCCCCCAAGCATGACCCATCAAGATTTACAATTAGAACTTCTCTTGTGGGAGCGAAGAGTCATGTCGAAAGAAGGCCTAGAGAATTTTGCTTTCTTGCCCATAACAGTAATCCAACCTTCTTCCACTTGCGCTGCCTTATCCTGCCAAGCCAACACACTTTTTTCCTGAAGATGAATGTCTGCAGCTCTAGTCTCGGTGATTTCAACATTATTCTTCCGTACAAGCACAGACATATCAGAAAAGCTACCAGAAATGATCGCCGGAGCACTATCACCCAAAAAAGTAGCTTGAGACCCAATCTCTCGCTCTTTAGGGGTATCAACAAGATGAATCTGTTCAACTTCAGTAGCCCCACCATTAGAGACGTCCGGGGGGGATGCCCCAAGACCCTGTGGTTCCGACGTAACCACATCGAAAAAACTCTTGTGTTGTTCAGTTTTCTTCTCTACCGTATAATGCTGTAGAGAGGCACCTCTCCACCATGTAGCATTCATTGTTTTTTTTTCAAAACCACATTGAGTAGTAGCATGACTTGTTTTAAAACATCTTCTGCAGCGGAAGGGAACCCCTTCGTAATCCAGAGATTGGACCCAAGAACCCTTAGGAGATTTAAGCAAATCTCAGCAGACAATCCTTTTGAAATATCCATTTCAACCAATATTCGAGCAAAGGTGGAATGAAAAATGTCAGAGGATTCATCATCCACCAGAAAAAATCGCCAAGGGCATCACCCACTTCTTCCAAGAGAGGGTCATTCCATAAATGGAGGGGAAGATTTGGCAGCAAAACCCAAATCGGGATCTTATTGAAGGTTTCAGAGGCCGGATTGAAATCAGAATGCCAGGGCTTAATCATCAGCAGAAATTTGTCCTCCCAACTAAAAAAATTGTCACATAAAATTTTGTTTCTATCATGAGGATTGTCAAACTTAGCATATTTTGGTTCCATAAATGGTGGGGAAGATTTTGTTGATGCTTGTCATATTTTACTTTTAAAGTTGTTGTCTTGCTTGAACTTATTGATTATGCTTCATTATAGCATATTCAAAATATGCAGAAATGTAGCAAGTGTAATACCCTCGAGGTACAATTGTATTAAAATTATTCCTCTTGAAAGGAATCACTCCAGATGTTTGTTTTATGTGAGCTCCGATGAAGTAGAATATCTTTTCATGATACTTCACAATTGCAACCCTGTTCTTTCAACCAACATTGTCATATTGGCACTTCGCCAACAGAAAATTGCAAAAGCTTGCAATTTTGTCCTACATCTCAAAATTTAGATCAAGTGAAGTATTATTTTTGAAATTTTATGCTAGAAATTTTGTAATCTTCCTACACATTAATTATGCAGTAGTTTATTTCAGTGCTGTGTATTAAATGGAATAATTAAAAATCAATATTTCATTTGTAGTTTGAATTTCAATGGACTAAATTTATGTATTTCAAAAATTGGATGATTTTAAATGTAGTCTTGAAAAAAAAGTTAAAACTTTTGGCATGCACTAACATTGGACGATTGCTATATTGGAATGGATAAAAATAGTTCATTTGCATAACAATTAACTATGGCACTTCCATCCTTCGTTCCAACAATTGAAGTTTTTTGAAAAAACTTACTCCCGCCTCTTGCAATAGTCACCCTTGCTACTCTTGATGGTGGTGCACTTGTTGGTTTCGTCCCTGTGCCTCTCACGGTTGGTTGTGCTCCTACTCAAGGTATTTCAGGTTTTTTTTTTTAAGGTTGGGTGTGGTGATGCTACTCCCACATGTAGAAGGGTACTTAGGTGCCCTTGGTTTGACTAATATGGGCTTCAATTCTTAGGTTTTTCTCGTTCCTATCACTATCACATCCAGGAGCCTCTCTTGCTACGACTATTTAGGGTCAGCTCAATAATTACTAGTGTCAGCTTAGTTGTTGCTTGTGTTTCTAGCAAAAATGCTGCTAGATCCTTTCCTACTATAGGGAATGGTTCTCTTGGTTACCCTTCTAAAGTTGTTATGGGGATGAGGCAAAAAACTTTTT
The DNA here is from genome assembly GCA_007258455.2 of Sequoia sempervirens. NCBI lineage: Eukaryota > Viridiplantae > Streptophyta > Pinopsida > Cupressales > Cupressaceae > Sequoia > Sequoia sempervirens. The sequence goes on along the minus strand of VDFB02282859.1, from coordinate 11,546 downwards.
CATCTCTTGCTAGTTATAGAAATGCTTGCCCTCAATGGGATAAACTATGATCCATCCCCTATGCACAAATCTTCCCTTGTGGTGGTGTGTGGGAAAGGATGTGCTAGAAAACAGACTTTTATAGCTATGTAGGGGCTTGATTTGTAAATTGAACAATCTTTGGCCTATCCTCCTTGATTTACACAAATGGTATTGGATTCTTGGAAGTCTTTTGTTGAGGGTAAGATTAAGCTCTTCCCTTGTGCAAGGGGATTCTTTTGACTCTTCAAAGGATAGAGATTTGGTGCTTGAAAACAAGTTGTGGATGTGGGGGGAGCGCTCTCTTTGGTCACGCTTTGGACTACTTCCTTCCATGCTTTTTTTAATCTTCCAAAGACTTGTGTGGGTTCATCTTTTGAATCTTCCTCTCCAATTTTGGGAAGATTCATTCTATGAGGTCATAGGCAACTCTGTTGGTCATTTCTTGAAGGTTGACTTTGCTACTTCCTACATGGGTCCCTCTACATTTGCTCAAATCCTAGTGGACATTGACATCTCCAAGCCTCTCCATGGGATGTTGTTTTGATGGTGGGTGACTGGCCTTGGACTCAACTATTTGATTATGAGGATCTCCCCTTCATATTTAGAGATTGTGGATAGGCCTTGGACTCATTTGATTATGAGGGTTTCCCCTTCAAATATAAACATTGCTTCACCATCAACCACTTGACTATTATTGTCCTCTCACTTGATGCAAGGGTGTTGCAGTGTGGTGGAAGAATGCTAATGAAGATCACTTGACCATTCATGCCTCTTGACTTTTTGGTTGATGGTTCCTCTCAGGATGACGAGTCTTCTCAAGATGGTGTGAATGAGACTTTGGCGAGTCCAACTCCTATTGCTTAATCAACTCTATTGGCAAGGCTCAAGTTATCCAACCTATTATACATCAACTTCATTTTGGTTTATCCTACTCACGAGGTAGTAGTTCAACTTGTTCTAGCTCAACAATCCTTTGTTCCTACCATGCACTTAGTTGGGGCCTTTGAGATGGAATGCCCCCTACTTCACCTAGTTCTATAGACTTGGATGAAGACATTTCTTGGATTGTTGTACAAAGTTGAAAGAAATTTCCTTCCAAATTTGTCTTCCAATCTACACTAGAGTGAAGGGTGTGAGGTTGAATAGAGTTGGGTTTGACATTGCCTAGATTGGATCCTTAGGATCCTTGTTTTTTAACCTTTCGGTGGTTGTTGTGCTTGGCAGCTTGGCTACATTGGTATTTGCTTTGTTTGTTCCATATCTCATGGTACTTTTTCCATTTGCCTAAGGGTTGCTTCGTTGTAAAAGGGTTTAGGGCCTTTCAAAAATAAATTTATCAATAAAAGAAATCATTTGCATACTTTTGAAAGGGGTAAATATGCCAATTTTTTTTTTTTGGTATGTTGTTATATAGATACGCTAAATAGACATTTATTATATGTAATTGATTTATTTGATCACTTTAGTAAATATATTTTTTTTCTTGGGCATGTTATATAAATACATCAAATATAAAATTATTATATGTAATTGATTTACTTGATTACTTTTGTATAAGTAATTATATAATTTTAATACAATTTTGACTTAGAATTGAATTGTTTTTTGAAAGGTTAATTGAATGTTCTATAGGGGCCCTCACCCAAAGGAACTTTGAAAATTGGTAAAAGCCATAAGGTAGCAACTAACATATTTTTCTAAAACTATTAAGTCAATAATCTTGGCTAATTAATCCCTCTAAAGATAAAGATCTAACAAAACAAAAAACAATAAAAGCAGCCTCATCAAAGAGAGTTGTTCAACATGAAGGTTCCAACCCAATCTCCTCTTTAGAATCCAACCTTCATGGTCCAATAAAGATTGACATATGGTACAAGAGACACCACTCTTTGAAATAGTGGTAAGGTGTACAAACTAGAAACAAATTGAAAATCTCTAAACTCTCATCGCAAAGGATGACACAAAGATTGTCCATATACAAGGTTGGGTCTTGGCAAACAAGAAACAAATATGTATTGTTTTGGAGAGAGAATAAGAAATGTGACTTAAATCCACCAAATCCTCCACTTGTGGCAAAGGAACAAGGACATCCTTGTATACTTGTCTTAGAATAGTTAGCAAGGCAGATTAGATCATCATTTGGAATTATGTGGTTATGAATTGATTCCTTAGTTACTATATTTAGAGTACAAGTACTAAGCATGACAATGCAATCTTATATTATGGAGGCCTTGGTAGTAGACAGCTTATGGTGCTTAAACCATCAACCTCCAAAATCCTATTAATAAAATTTATAGTAACACCATGTGGAATACAAAGGCTTTTATAAAGGTGACAATTTGATACCGTATGGCTATATGGCCAACTTCACAAAACACAAAAAATTCAATTACACATTAGTTGCTACAACACCCAAAAAAAGAAAATAGTAAAAATAACTAGCCAAGATAAATTCCAAAGAAAAAATAATATCAAGGGCCAAGATCTAGCATTAAATTAGGGTCAACTTTAACCCTAGGCTCCAAAAGAGAGTGAATTTCAGCTCTTATAATACCATTGATGGACAAATAGGGGAGTGTGAAGGCACCTGCAAATTTCAATCCCATCCCTTAAAATTACCCTCAAATTATTAGCACATAAAGCTAAGTCCTAATAACATAGGACCAAATATGAATGTTTCGTCATTAATTACCTACAAACCCAAAAAAATTCAACAATCTCTTTAGTGTGTTGTAGGAGAATAAGGTTAGAATCTTGTACAAGGGAGTTTGAATTATAGTTGGACTCAAGAGTGACCACCTCCTCATTGGGGACTACTCTACTCAAAATCAAGTGGAAAGTTGTAGTGTTTGGAATGCAAGAGCTCAATTTAAACTTGAATTCTACAACAATGGAGAGTGAAAGCACATAGCTCCAATGTCTGCAAGACCCTCCTCACCCAAGATAGTCTTCACAAAATTCAGGGCCATTTGTCTACTATTCAAAAGAGATTGCATAGGTAGTTATTAGAAACAATCCTCTACTAGGATAGAAAATTAGTACAAACCCTCAAATGCATACTATTTTTTCTTTAAAAAAAATCAATTATGCTTTCTATAAAACATGTATTTCAATCATAACCATGCATCACATGAAAACATGATATGTATTTTCATTATCATCCATTTGTATTATCTCCTTCACAAGTCTAGGCTCATCAATTGGGCTATATCTCTTTGGCTATAATGATGAGAGAATCTATGATGCAAAAAAAAGTTGTAAGAGGGAGTTACACTCATCAATCAACTTATGACACATGCCATGACATGTTATAAAACATATTTGAATGGAAATAAGGTAGCATAAATGGAGTGTCCAAGTTGGTGAGTGAGTAATGATGATGTTAATACAATGTATGATAGGTGTAAGGAATACTAGTTTTAGCTTATAGACTCATATTGAGATTTAAGTGTTAGATTTTGACCAAGGATTTGAGTGCCATATTTGTGTGGTTTTAGTTCATGGTTTCCTAATTAGCATTTAATGGTTTTATGCATTGCTTCTATTTATTGGATGCTAGAGATGGAGGTTTGATAGTATATTTTTGTAGGTACTATTATGCTAACATAATATCTCTAAATCTATGTCTTGGTATAATCTCTTTTGAAGGCTTGAGCCTAAATGAGCATTGTAACCCTCTTTGTGTTGTTGAAAATACAATTGGTTCAAGAGGAGGTTGGATTTTTTCTTGAAAGAGTTTTTCCAAGGTATAGATGTTTTACTATAGTTGTGTGCTCATTGTTTGTGTTTAAAACCATACATATTTTCTATTTACATATCTCTTCTCTTAGATTGATTGTGGAAGTTTTATCTAACTTCCCTTCTTTTGGTTCAAAAAAGCTTGTTCATCTTGATCATTGGGTGTTAGGGTTAGAAGTGTTTGTTTTGTTTGTTTAAATTACTCTTTGGTTTGAGTGAGCTATCTATAGAATGGATTTTGTTTGTAGAGAAAATGGCGAGCATATCTCATGTGGAGATAAAAAAGGTCAATAACAAAAAAATTGAGCTGTGGAAGCCCGACATGGAGGATTTGTTGGTGGATCAATATCTATGGCATCCAATCATTGGAAGCAAACCTGGAACCATGCAACAAAATAATTGAGATGTGTTGGACAAAAAGTGAGCAATCTTTTTTGGCTCTATTTAGTGGATTCAATGCTCTTGAATATGTTTCAAGAGAATCCACCTTGAATGCTTTGTTGTCAAAGTTGGGAAAACTCTATCAAGCCAAATCCATGGAAAATAAACTTTTTTGTGGAAGAAGTTGTATTAATTGAAGATAAGGGACAATGACTCCATTTTTTAACACCTAAATGTGTTCAAAATGGTGGTTACCCAATTGAAGTCCATTGTTGTTTATATGGATGATGACGATCAAAATATCACACTTCTATGTTATTCCAAATTTCTGGGACAATCCAGCTATGGTCGTTCAAAGAACCACTACTAAGTTGATAGTTGAAGAGGTCGTGGATGCTCTTATTTCAAAGGAGATGAGTTAAAAACTCAAGAAACCATCAAATATGCTTTGGTTGTTCATGGTGGTTCAAAGGAAAAAGGAAAGGACATAAAGTGAGAAATAAATATTTGTCTCATAGGAGATCTAAGTCTCTAAGAAAATCCATAGGGAAATGTTGGAACTATTTTAAGAAAAGCCACATTTAAAAGAACTACAAAGAAAATAATGGATCAAATGATGATGTAAATTCAAAGAGCTCTCAAGATGGCTTTGATGCTTTTGTTGTAGCCTTGGCTTTGCATGTATGATCAACTTTCACACTTCTTTTCACATGACTCCCTACAAGGAGTATTTTTTGAGTATGAGAAGATCAATGATGGAAATATCTACCTTGGCAAAAATACACTACTTAGTGTTGTTGGTTGCAACTAAGTCAAGATTTATTTTATTGATGGGAGGATAAAAGGCCTCTCTAGAGTTTCTCCCAACTTGAATGTGGCTCAAAAATTTTGCAAGCAAGATGAATGATGCAAGGGTTCAAGTGGTTTTTAGAAAATAACTATATGTAGTGCCATTGTGCTTGCTAAGGGAGTTCATTATGGAATTTATGTGAACACATATATCCATTGTAATAATTTTGTTGTACCTATAGTGAAGATATCTATAACTTCTTCACCTTTGCCTTTGAAAATTGTTGTGAATAAATATATTTCTAGATATTCTTAATGTACTATATTGTTTCCTAAGCTTTCTCTTACCTTAAGAGTGAAAAGGGCTTCCTATTGAAAAGACCATGATGTGGCACAAGTGTATGGGCCACATCAGTGAGAAGGACCTCTTGACCTTGAAAAATAACAACTATGTGAAGGGGTTAAGTGATTGTAATCTAGAATTTGATTTTTATGAACAATGCAAATATATGAACCAAAATTGTGTTCAGTTTTATTCGAGCTCTTCTTGATTTAATGGTGTTTTAGATTTGACCCATAGTGATGTTTTTGGTTTTGTAGATGTAACTTCACTTGAAAAATATTTATATTATGTTATTTTTATTGATAAATTCTCCAAGAAAACTTTACCTATTTTTTGAAGCAAAAAATTGAGGTATTTTTTTAGTTCAAAGAGTTTAAGGCTCTTATAAAGAATCAGCTGGGAAAAATGATCAATGTGTTAAGAATGGACAATGGTGGAGAGTACTATTTGGGAGAGTTTGATGCATTTTGTAAGTAATGGAATCATTTGACACAAGAAAAAATTGTACACCTTGTTGCAACATAATGGAGTTATAGAGAGAACAAACATGATGTTGATAGAGAGGGCTAGGATTATTCTCATTGATGTTGTTTTAGATTAATATTTTTAGGCAAATGTAGTTAGCACCACATGTTATTTGATTTACAAATCTCCTATAATGGTTTTTATTGAAAAAATCCCTCATTTTAACATATTTGTGTGTTTGGTTATGAGACACCATGTACCCAAAGAAAAGAGGTATAAGTTGGACTATAAAGTAGTTAAGTGTATCTTTAACAAATAAAATGAAGGCGTGAAAGGATACAAGCTTTTGAATCTTGTAACTAGACAAACTATGCATAATTGGAATGCAATTTTTAGGGAGATTTTCTCTATTTCAATAATTGAGTAATTGAAGGATGATGCTAATTCAATTGTGAAAAATCCATGACATACAAATAAGGAGGATAGTATTGAGAACTCTTCAACCTTAGAAGAGGAATACCCTCCACCTCATCCTTTGAGGAGGTCTTCTTGATAAAGACAATAACCAAAGAGATATAGCCTAACTAATGAGCCTATAATTGTGAAGGAGATAATACAAATGGATGATAATGAATCTTGAAAGTTGGCCATTGAAGAGGAAATCTCACATTGAAAAATAATAATACACACGATTTGGTTTAGTTGCATGAGGTTTTGAAACTTGTTGATGCAAATGGGTTTGCAAGAAGTTCAGTTCAAATGACAATGTTGAAAAGTACACAACATTGTTGGTTGCAAAAAGATATTCTTAAGTTGAGGGAATTGATTTTGATAATATTTTTTCTCCTATTTCTAAGCTAACATCCATTAGATTCTTGTTATCTTGTGTTGTATCTGACCTCGAGGTTGAAAAATGGATGTGAAGATAAATTTCATGTATGGGGTCTTGGAGGAATTGTTAGATACATAGGACAATTGAGAGGGGGGTAGGTTAATCAATTATACATTAAAACATCAAAACCCTTATTAATATTTATATCTTTATTAGCCCTTAAACCCGTAATCATATTTAGTATGAAACTAAACAAGTGAAACAACAACACATCAAAACACTGCACAATAGAACACCAAATTTATGTGGAAAACCCAAGAAGGGAAAAACCATGGTGAGGATCAGCTCACAATATAAAGTAATAACAACAATGAATAGATAGGCTCATTTCCCAAAAGAAATAAGGGCTCACTATTGATGGCTCACTGCCGATTTAGAAAGAAGAAAGAAAAGAATGGTTACAAAGAGAAATCCGTCTTAGAGAAATAAGAAGATCCGCCACAACAACTCTGAACCATCTGCAACCTCCAGCTCACTACCTTCAGTAACTTCAGGTGCACTAAAAATGTAGACCTTCTACTCACTGCTTCAGAGTCATAAGCATTAAGCTCACACTCAGATCACCACACTTAATCAAATTCACATCTTTTGCATACCTCCTATAGACCCACACTCATCTCCAATGATTTACCTTGCTTATATACCATACACAACCTTGAAAATATTCTCCAAGGTCGTCTATACACCTCAAACATGCAATTACAAAATAAGTTGGCACCAAACACTTTCACGATGAAAAGAAGTGAAGGACAACCACACCATGGGTTAACTAGGACCTAAAGCTACACCGACATGCTTTGAAAAGCTTCCACAAACAACACACCACTTTGGTAATTAGCACTAACACACTAGGTCGGCTAAACCTATATTAACACCCTTAATAATTAAGTTCATGCTTAACCAGGTTTGAAGAAAAATTTGTGGACCACATAACAACACTCCACAATATCCATATAACATCTCCAAATATTCTAGCATCATCAAAATATTCTGCAACTCTGCCACAACCACCTAAAACTAAGAAAACCATCATTCTGTGCAACCAGACACACTGGTAAAACATCCAACTCACTAACCAACCTCATGAAACACCTCAACACTTGAAACCTCAAGGGAAAGTAGATGCATACATTATAAGAATGGCCCCAAATCCGCAATACAAGAAACTTCAATGCGGAGAAATGTAGAGCAATCTCATTTCTCCCAGATAACTTTCTTCAAAGGCACACACATTGGTGAACACAAATTTTACTGCCATATGATCCAAAACCTGTAAATATGGATATAACACCTCTGAAAACCTTTGATTAACATATCCAAACAACACTAACATATCTTCAACCATGAAGAAATGTAAATCACAACACTTAACACTACTCTGTCACATTGTAATCTCTTTTATTCAAATTTTCTCAAAAGCACTTGGAAACCAAGTGAACTTACTGTAACTACAACTCTTATTCATCAAGACATCAATGGAAACACTTGATGACCACACCATAACAACTTCACAACAAGATCTTTGAAAAAAATCTCCCCAACTATGACAACACCAACATCCTTCCAACAAATTCAACACTTCCATTAATGACCAACACCAACAACATACTTGCAATATGAATAAATCTATGTCATAGCTATATCAATACATTGAAACAAGTAAATAAAGGTAGGTTTGTTGGTTGAAGGAATCCCTCTATGGTTTGAAATAATCTCCTAGAATGTGGTGCCTAAAATTTGATTCTTATGTACTTGGGTTAAAATTTATCAGGTTTAAATTTGATCATTATATTTATTAAAAATGGGTTGATGCTCATTTTATTGTTATGAATTCATATGTTGATGGTATGATGTTGTTTGATTATTATATGTATATGATTAAGGACTTGAAATATCAACTTCTATCATAGTTTAAAATGAAAGACTTAGGAGCTACCTAGTTTATCTTAGGGATAGAGATTAGATGGGATAATAGCTAACAAAAAAAATGGTTATGTCGAAGGAAGTATATTGACTCTATTTTATAGAACTTCAATATGGCTAAAAATAAACTAATATATCTGCTATGGTTTGCACTAGACTAGATATTGTACAAGCAATTGAAGTGTTCAATTATTTTTTGGCTAATATTAGATATGATCATTCAATAGCAATGAAGAGGGTATTCATATATTTTTGGGGTAATTTAGAGTACTTTATATGTTATTAGGGAATACATACCTCAAGAGATTTGTAGTTCTCATTAGATAGTTAGGGTTATGTGGATTTACATTAGATAAGGGATGTTGATAGTAGGTCTACTAGAGGCTATGTTTTTAGCTTATTCAATGGTGTAGTGGGTTGGATGACCAAGAAATAGTTTGTGGTTTCTTTATCCACTACAAAAGTAGAATACATGGAAACTAATAATGCCTATAAGGAGTCTATCTAGAGTTTGATATTGTGTTTAGATGTTGGGCTAAGTCAAAGAGTAGTTTGAGCTTATTATGACAACCATAGTGCCATTAGTTTAACAATGAACCCGAAATTTCACATGCAAGTAAAGCATATTTATGCATAATATCATTTTTTTATGATATGGTTGAGGATAGGAGAGTGATGCTAAACAAGGTTGATACTATGGGGAATGCTACATATGCTTTGAAAAAGCAAATCAAGACAAAGAAGTTCAAGTGGTGTAGTAAGTCTATCGGTCTATCAACCCCTAATAAATAGTTGATAATTTTGGTATTCCCTTTACACTTGCAAGGTGTTCAACAAGTGGGAGAATGTTAGTAAAGCTATCTCAAATTTCGATCCTATTGTTAATAGCACAAACACATAATTTTTAGGCTTTAGATGGTTGATTTTGGCCTTGAAACATGTTGAAATTGAATTTCATTTTTTTTTGTTGAATTTTATTCTCAGATCTTTGATTTTTTAAAGGAGACTCAATTGACTTCTAAAACCAAAATTTATGGTCTCTAAAATTAAGGCCTCTCACATTAGAAAGGTGAGAACATCTATGACACATGAGAGAGCTATAAGAGTGAGTTACACTTACACGTTATGATATGTCATAAGGAATATTTGAGTGGATATAATAGAGCACCCAAGTTGGTGAGTGAATAATAAAAGTATTAATACAAATTATAATAGTTGTAAGGAATATGCTATTTTAGCTTGTGGACTCATCTTGGGGTTTGAGAATTAGATTTTTCCTAGGGATTTGGGAACCATATTTTAGGTGGTTTTAGGTCATGTTTTACTAATTATCATTTGATGGTTTCATATAATGATTCTACTTTTTGGACTCTTGAGATGGAGGTTTAATAATTCAATATTATGGGTTTATTATGCTATTAGAATATCTTAAAATTTATATTTTAGTATAATCTCTTGTGAAGGCGTTGTTGATGTGATTTTATGCACTTCTCAACACAGGTAATGCATAGGTGCATCACCTCTCTTGAAAGGCAATATTCCACAATCAAATTGCAGAACACTATCCCAAGGTCTCTAATGTTAGGTCTTGACAGTGCTTGGAATATCTCAGTTGATTTATATGATTTGCTGGAATCACAAGGCGGACTTACGGATGAGTTACAAAGTGTGGGAAGTTGGGGCCTGCAAATGCAGTTTTAAAGTGTTGGAAGTGAATGAACAGTGGTTGTCCACTCAAAACAACAAGCTAAAACCCACCAAATTCATCTGATTTAGCTTCATGGTGATGTTTGAGATCCTACTCTAACCAAGGACTAAAATAAATAGCAAAAGGAGAAAGGTTAAGAAAGTTGTTCTAATCCTAAGCTACGAATGAATAGTAACAATGGTGGCTGCTACAGTAGACAAACTCCCTAAACTGGGTTTTTCTTGGCCAAGAGGAACCTATAGTTACACAAAACCAATTCAATCTTCTAAGGACTGCAGATTTTTAGATTGCACATGCACATCATGCACATGCGATTGAACTAAGTTGCAACATTGAAATCAAGAAGCCCAGACTAACTTTACACAACAGATTGTCATCAACAAGTGCTAAAATTATGGGCTGAAAATTCATCAAATACCATAACAATAATTTCCATTATCACTTCCATTCAATAATCTATAACTAAACTAAAAAGGGAAGTAGAACCATGCATGCAAGATGAGAAAAATCAAAGAGAACATCCATAAAATCATGCAATGTTGTCTTCTATTGCTGCAAATTCCTTTTACACCAGCTCTCCAACCCTTTACAAATGAGGGGCAAACCCCTATTTATAGTTTTCCAAAGCCCAAATGAATGGATAGGATTGAATTACATCGAATGGTCTAGATTTGATTACATTAGGGTTTCACCTTACCCCCCATTATCCAGTAATTTTAAAATACAATTTTTGTCTTTTCTCTGTTTTGTCTTTTAATGGCCAGTCACTGTAGCAATTTGTCCTCTTATTGATTTCCCTTTTCACTATAGCTGAAACTACTTGAAAGCTGCCTTTTCTTGATGGACTTGCATCATTATTCATTGGATCAAACGAGCCCGTCAATGATTGGCATCAATTGATTGGTTGCCCCTGATTCGAGGGGGACAGGTCATCATCATCAGATGGTGAAAAGTAGGACAGCTCCCTCATGCCTTCTTCAAGGCCACCCCCTTGCATTTTTGTCATTGACTTCCTTGGCACAGGCCTTCTTCTAACGCCGAACATGTTGGTGGGTGCTAGGGGGAGAGGTGAACATGAAATGAATGGTGATAGGAGCGATGCCCTTTTCCTTGTCCAACTTTCTCAATGGGTCTCTTGACGGACCCGTAGTAGGCTCCTTGAATCCTGCATACATGAAGTGTCATAAGTGCTTTCATACACAAATCAAGACAAACGTTAGTCAAATCCTGCAACTCCTTGTTAGATCCATCCATGCATCATCAAAAGATCATAATATTCATATTTG